>PVIY010043014.1:0-20605 GCA_004026745.1 Myrmecophaga tridactyla
TCATTCTGGGATTCATCGGGGAATCACTCTGGACAAACCAGCAAAATCTCATGTGGCTACCTGAGATTCCAAGTACTTATGACATTTAATCAAACTATCTACATGGGTTATATTAGGAAATGCTCTAGTCAAAATATAAATTTTGTGACAAACATTTTTTGCTTTAGTCTCACACCTAAGGTGATATTTTAAAGTATTATCATCTATTTTCAGCACCTTGCAATAATGACTGCCAAGCAGTTCTTGAATCTACCATCTTATCCTTTAGTTTTTTATTTGTCAGATCTACATATTATTTTCCCTCTCTCCTTTTATATTTTAAATTACCCTTATTGATACTCTTCCATTCTGTGCCATCCTCCAGACCTCCCTCTCCTGTCTTTTTTTTTTTCAGTCGCCAGAACTCACTGTAGAGCAGGATGCTTGTTGACCAGTTCTTTCAGTCTTTGTTTGTCTTTTAAGATTTTAATCTCTCCATCAATTTTGCAGGACAACTTGGCTGGATAAAGAATTCTTGGCTAGAAGCCTTTCTCGTTCAGGATCTTAAATATACCTTACCACTGCCTTCTCACCTCCATAGTGCTTACTGAGTAGTCTTTACTCTTCTCTTTTCCTTCTGGGACCCCAGTGATTCTCACATATGCATATCTTTTGTTGTCCATCATTTTCCTGAGATCCAGTTTCCTTTTTTGTATCTTTCTTGCCATTTGTTCTTTATGTGCTCTAGTTAAATTGTTCTGACTTCTAGCTCACTAATTCTCCCTTCTACTTCTTTGAATCTGCTGTTGTATGTCTCTAGTATATCTCTAATTTGGTCTACAGTTTTTTATTTCTGTGAGATCTGCTATTTTTTCTATTTAATCTTTCAAATTCTTCTTTATATTCTTCTAGTGTCTTCTTGATATCCTTTATTTCTTTATGAATATCCTTGAGTAGTTGTTCCATACCCTGTGTCCCCTCTGGTGTTTTTTTTTGATCATTTAGCTGGGCCATTTATTCCTGGATCTTCATGTGCTTTGTGATTTTTCTCTTGCATTTGGGACATTTGATTATCTTAATAAGATTATTTTGCAAGTTGGTTTCCTTTACTTGTCTAAAGTTTTGTATTTACTTGGGTTTGGCTTGAAGGTCTCCATCGCACTTAATTTGTCAGTAATTCCCTGCCAAACCAAGATCTGGATCTCTGGTAGTGGATGCAATTCCACTTGGGGGTCTATTAAAAGCTAGGCAGAAAAGATGCACTGGTGGTTCAGCAGCAGAATGTCTGCCTGCCTTGTGGGAGACCTGGGTTTGACTCCTGGCCCATGCACCCTCCAAAAAACAAAATACTTGAGGGTCTGTTAAAAACTAGGCAGAAAAGGGTGAACAAGTGGCTCAATGGTAGAAAGCTTTCCTGTCATGTAGGAGAACAGGGTTTGACTCCCCGCCCATGCACCAGAAAAAAAAATTAAACAATGGCAGCATGTGGCTCAGCTAGTTCTTGGCCCACCTCTCATCTGTGCTTGCCTGAGATCCCCTGACCTCCTTGGGAAAAGGGGAGTGAGACTGGGAGCCCACAAGCCTTCTTTGCTGGTTGGCTGTCAGATCGGCTTCGTGTCTCTCCCTTCACCCCTCCTCGCCTGAGGAAGACACTCTGATCTCCACTGAAACGAGGTACCCATGGTGGCCCACCTGAGGGGCAGGGAGCAGTCAGCGTGCACCAACCCAGCAGTCCCTTGCACAGAGGAAGCAAGTCTGATGCCCTCTGCACTCCCAGTGGAAACTCCTGGCTATGTAGTCGCAGGAAAAGAACCCCCAAGCCTGCTGCAGGAGCTGGTCGGAGTGGTGGAGTGCACTGCTCCCTCAGGACCCACGCCCCGCTGCATGCTGCCCGCCCCGGTGGGCTCACAGCTGAGGGAACTCACTCCCTCTCTCCACTTTAACTGCAGTACTGGTTGTTTAATTATTTATTTATTTTGATCCTTTTCTTGTTGTTCCACAGAACTTAGGTGAAGTCAGTCCACCCTACTCCACCACCTTCCTAGAAGCCCTTTATACCAACCCTTTAAAAAAGCCTTCTCTTAGCTTAGGTCCTCCTTTAACTCATGCTAATAATAAAAATCTCCAAATAACCTTGCTGGCTTAGATCTTACAGTGCTCAGAGGTCAGTCCTTTGGTATCCATGGATGGCAAACTTTTCTATTGAAGAATTGCAGAATATTTTTCTACTTTCCCTGTAAGAGCCAGTCTGTCTATATCACCTCAGCCTGGGAAATGGGCAGGTTCTGGTGCTTCCTCTTCAAACTATATCTTTGACACAGTACCACTTTGTTTTGTGTGTTAGGATCCCAGGGAATGTTTGCTCTTTTGCCTTTTCTTTTTGCATGGGCAGGCACCGGGAATTGAACCCGGGTCTCCGGCATGGCAGGTGAGCACTCTGCCTGCTGAGCCATCATGGCCCACCCTATGTGTTTTTATCTATCAGTCAACTTAGACAGTTTAAGCAGTGATCATTTAGGGAATTTCAGAGCTTCTATGAAATGATACTCTATGAGAAAAGCTTTAAGACAGCTATGGATTTCCCAAAATAATTGGTTGGTCTGGGTACCTGGTATGTTGAGAGAGGGCTGCATTGCTGTGATTTAATTCTCTCTTGGATAAGGGATTGGGAGATGGTGATGAAGTGTCTAGTAGAATGAAGTATATATAAATCTTCGTTCTCCCAGATGGTGTTCCTAGTTGCGGCCCTGCAGAATGGCATTCTGCCATCCTTCCTACTATGAGCATGAAAGAGGAACAGTGTGAGTGGAAGTGGGAGTGAGGATTACCTGTTAGGGAGAGGGAGAGGAAAGATGTACTAACACTTGTCAGTTGTATTCTTTCTCCTCTCCTTGTCATCCAGCTGGATTGCAGGTTTGTCTGCTTTTCTGTATTCTGAATTTTAGGAACCGGATGTGTATGTGCCTTTGCGATTTATCTGACATAAGTGGAAGCAGGCTTGTTTGTTGGGAGGGACATATTTGGATGAACTAAGTGGTATCTGGAGGCACAGTGGAGCAGTGGAGAGGCTCTGGGTGAGACCCACTCGATGTTGGTTTTTTTCCAGTTGGTAGAATAGTGGCATGGTTCTCTTCCCTAAAGTAGATTTAGCTCTTTGGGGGCTGAAAAGATAAATCAAGGTTATTAATGAAAAATGACATGCTCTTGGCATGCTGTGATCTATATTGAAGAAAAAGTGACCCAAATTTGAACATTCCAGTTGAATTCTTAGTAAATGGAAATGTCTTTTAAAATCCTTCTGCTGCCCTATAAAACTATAAAAACACTTGCTGTTGTGTTTGGAAGGTTACTAACCAGAATGCCGGGTGTCCAGAGTCAGAATTCAGATTTTGAGAAAAGAAGGGTTTGCATTTGCCATAGTCAACCATGCTCTCACCCTCAGGGGTATAGAGTTTTACAGCAGCAGCACAGAATGTGGCATAAAGAGTTGGAATGTCCTGGGTGCTAGTCCCTGGCCAGCTGCCAACCTGCTGTGTGATCTCAGCAAAACCATCATGTTTCTCTATGCAGATGATCTTCTTGGCATAAAAGTTTGGCCATCATCTCCAAGGTCTTTTCTAGCACCAAATTCCATGATATCTGCTCTTCACTTGTGGACTTCTTCCCTGACCATTTTGGCATGCCTAATTTTAAAATTATTTACCCTATTTACCTTTTCTTTATCCTTGTCTTTCCTTACCCGTGTCCACAAGGCTGTTAACACACAGAATTGATGTGGAAAGATGTCCTTTCTATTATTATTAAGTAAAATACCCAATTGCAGAGAAATATGTATGCTGTGATCCATTTCTGAAATAGTAACGATAGTGATAGTAACATTAGTACAAGTTCACAGTCCTTCATTGCACACCATTAGGGCTAGATGTGTTCTGAATGCAGGCTGTTTTCAGTCTGGCATAGGCCATGCATCGCCTGTTAAATGACACCTGTAGTCACGGTGGGCTGGAGGCCCCCTGCAATCAAAAACAGTAATGTCTCTAAAATGAAGCGTGAGGAGTCATATCAACTGGGGTAAATACAGCCTGTAAATCACCGAGGGTCAGATTTTGACAAATGTTACAAAAATTTGTTGGTTTTGAAGCTTTTTGAGTGTCAGAATGTAGATATAGAATTGTGACCCAAAGGGAAAATAATCTGGAAGATTAGGCCCTGAAGCCTCAGCAGTGATTTCCTTGGGTGGGGAGGTAGGGTGGGATAATGGGAGACTTTCATTTCCCTAAGTTATATATTGCAATAGTTTTTTTTTTTTTTCTAGTAAGCATGCGTAATTGTATCATCAGAAAAAGTTATGCATATAACTGGAAGCACATTTAACAAATTTATTAACAGTGTTTATGTTAGGACCTTTGAGATTACGAATGCTTTTTCCCCTTAATTTTTTGAGCATTTATAATAGGATTTATTCATATGTATTTAACATTTTCTTCTGGATGATAGAATTTGAAGAAAGCAAAAGGAATATGAGCCATTACTTAAAAAGTCAGTGGTGAAATGGGAGTCTTTTGAAATGCCATGTGGGGAATCAGGAGGCAAATTTTTTTTTAATGCTTTGTTTAGCACATTATATTGACCTATTATATGACAAGAATCATGCAGAAAAAAACAAATGATGATAACCAAAATTTATTGTATGGGAAAATACTTTATGACATTTTAAGACCTAGTAGAAATATGTTGCTATTTCAGAGATGCCTCAGTTCTTAGGGGGCTGGAATAAACGGCGTTGGTTGGAGTGGGCTTTGACTGAGAAATGGCTGGGAGAGGTCCTTCTGAACAGAAGGAACTTGTAGTTGTGCTTATGAAATATAAATGGAATGCTTGGTAGATAATTGTTGAATTATATCAGTCAATGCATAGGGCCTATAATATTCATAATTTTCACACTTTTCTATATTTCCAATCAGAATAAACCCATTTTGTTGCATTTTCCACTTAATTATATAATTATAGTTTTGCATGTTGCTTCATGATTGCTCTATAATATCTCAATCACTGGTTTACATAATTTACTGCCCTCCCATTACTCCTTCTGATTTTTTTGTGTTACAAATAACACCTCTTTATGTCTATAACTCTACATACATACATACATACATACATATCTAGGGGTTTCTGAATACATTAGGAACTTAAAGTTTATTCCATTAGTATTTATTGAGCACCTTCTGTGTATATGAGACTCTGGGGGTAAAAAGCTAAGTTTTCAGGATCTTTTTGCACATGCTCTGTCCTTTCCTGGAACTCCCTCCACTTCCTTCCTTTTCATCTGGCTAATTCTTGGTTTAAATGCCCCTAGAGACCTTCTGTGAGTCCCCTAAAGTAGCTTAGATTTCTTTGCGCTCCTCAGTTTCATTTAATCGCAATTGTAAATACATAGTTATTCTGTGATTACATTTTTTTTTCTGTCTTCCTACTAGGCTTTAAACTCTGAGAATAGTGCTCATGCCTGTTCTGTTCCCCCTGGCATATTTTTTATCCCTAGCTCATTAGACCTGGCATACAGGAGGGACTCAAATATCGGTCTAATAAATGAAAGCTTTAATAAATGAATTAAATGAGCAAATGAATAAATATTGTCCCTGTTATGAGAAATTTAGATTAGAAGAGCATGGTGGACTGGACTGATGATTTCAATGATGTTAAAAGTGTTTTATAGAAATCAAAAATAACAGAAACCTTTCCGGAGCTATTCTCTTTTGTTCTCCTTTGCAGTGAGGCCCTTGGAAAAGGGCTCAACTCCAAAATCTTAGTTTTCTTACAACCTGATGTTTCCATCTAATTCTCTGCAATAGGAATGGGCTCATCTTTAACTAACTTGTTTTCTACCAAAGCTATTGGTTATTTTTCTGTGCAAATCCTCCTTTATTGGTCATTATATTGAATGCCATTAACGTTCACATTTTGGACTTACTTTGACATCTTGTTTTCTTCTTATTTTTGCAAATCCTTCAGCATCTCTTGCTGAATTCGTGTGGTCTTATCTGATAATATTCCTATTTTGGTCTTTATGCCTTTTTAAATGTTGTTAGCTCCTTGAGGTATGAGATGGTGTTTTGATCTTTAATAGTGTTTTGTTTTGTTTTGTTTTTTTGCATGGGCAGGCACCGGGGATCGAACCCGAGTCTCCAGCATGGCAGGCGAGAACTGTGCCACTGAGCTGCCGTCGCACCGCCCTCAGTAGTGTTTTAATAGAGATTTATGTGGATGAGGGTTGGTAGTAAACTTTTGGTAGGAGACTTTAGAAGATCTGTTTTTTTTCTCTGTGTGAATTTATATAAATCGGATGTAAGCCTAATGTATCCCTTAGGTCAAGTGGAGAAGTTTTTTTTTTTTTTTTTTAAAGGGTGATAATCAAATATTGAAGTAATCTGACCAGAATTTAGCCTCTTACCTTTTTTAGTGAAAACATATGCTAAATCATTTTAAGTCCAGATTTTGTGATCTCAGGTTCGGGTTTGAAATCTCTTGACTAGTATTGCTCAGTTTATCTGTTGCTCTCTTTGTGGCTTCTGAATTCACTTCTTGGAATAGAACCCCTCAGGGTCCACGTTGTCCATACTGCTAACCTTGCAATTTTATTTTATTCTTTTGTCACTTCTGCATTCTCCTGACCTTCATCTTGGAAGAGCCCCACCAAAGCACCTGCATCATCCCGTCTGAATTTGGACGTGTCACTCGAACGAAAGGCAACCTCAGGTCCTTGTGGCTGCAGTGAAGTCCCCTTTAATCATAGACCTTCTCATGCATGATAGAAACTGGCAGGTGACTCAGCAGAGGTGGAAGCCTGGAAAACAGCCTGGTGAGGAGCGCAGCCTTTCTGTAACACATCACCACCCTTTTTGAAGCATCCAGAGAACTTGCCGAGCAGGAACTGCCAGTCAGACTGAGCGCTTGGAGCTCTCTCTTGGAGAGGGGACAGCTCATCCCAGTGGGAGGGCTGTTGTGCAGGGCAGCTTTGTGGAACTGAAGGGCAGCCTCCTGCTTCCATTGCTTTGTAGGCTGCCGGGTCTAGTGCAGTGGTCTGTGCGGGGGTGGGGAGGGGGTGCAGTTACTTCTATCATTGCTCTCCAACTCGGATATATTCTCTCATTTTGTCCAAGAGGGGAGCGTGTCCCTGTTTTATCCTTGCATTGCTCCATGCTAAGTATTGGCGGAGATCTCTGATATTCCCCTCACACTTAGCACATGAATAAATTGAGTATAATTCTAGTATTATTTTAAGAACCAGGATTCTGCGATGGCAAATTTCTTTTTGAAATTTGACTGGCATTTTCTTTTACAGGCTATTTTTGGCTCCACCACTGCCATGTTTTCAGTGTCAGTTGACTTTTGTCTCAGTTTACAGGCTTAAGTAGTAAGAATCAAGGGATTAAATTTCAGCCATAGCGTTATTTTGATAATTTATTAAGTGCTGTCTTGGGAAGTCTTTCGGGGAAAAATAGAATCATCTTCTTTAGTCCTTTGTTACTGTGGCTAGTAGCAGGATGGAGACGTCAGTGGACAACCAATAGTGAGGAAACCTTTTGGGGAATGGTTGGTCATCTGAACTCTGGTCAGCACCTCCAGTTCTATGCTGTATTTGTGCTTCTGCCACGCTTGGCCAGCAACAGTCCAGGCCCCACTGGAGCTGGAACCGTCTTCTTTACCCCCATACTTGGGTGGCTAAACCCTGCAGGGGAAACTCACAGCTGGGCAGGTTGGTGCTGCCCTTTTATCCCGTGTTCTGTTAAATGATTACTCTAAACGTTTACTGTTCTCCTTAAGGTCTCCCAAATCCCCTCACTCTTCACAGATGACGTTGCACCTGAGTTCAATCAGAAACTTGAGGCTTCCTGGAATGATCTGACCTGGTGTTTGGAAGCTTGGATGTAGCCACAGTTATCTTCACACAGCTTTTCTGCAGGTTTGTCCCATCCCTCCTGCCTCCTCCTAGGACCAAGCGTTTCTCACTTTTTCATTTCTCACACCGAATGATCTAGATATTCATAAAACCCAGTGGACATGCGATAGGCCTTATCTTCCTGGGTCTCCTGGCTGTCTTTGCCACAGTTTAATCCCTCTTTTCTCTTGAAGAACCTTTGGCATCTCTGATGGTACATGCTTTTGACTTTCCTGCTGCTTCTCTGTCTTGTGTCTCCTTTGTGGGCTTCTCTTCCTTGGCCCAGCCCTTAATATTGGGGTATTGCTATTCTCTTCTCATATTCTCCATCTTTGTGACATCATCTGCTCAGTGGGCTTTCACCACCATCTCTGTGCTAATGGCCCCCGTGTCTCTGTCTGGCACTGCTCCCCATGCCCAGCCATCTGCTGCTTATCATGTGAATATCTGATAGGCACTGTAGACTCTACAGGAACTGAACACACCAGCTTTCTTTCTGAATCTCCCCATTCTCCTGTATTGAGACTGAATTACATAGGGATTATGTAATAGCTCCTACCTATCTCATCAGGTTCTTATGGGGTATTGACCATAATGCATTTAGACCATGCCTGGCTTAAAATAAGAGTGCAATAAGTAAAAACTCTTTTACTGGGTTCTCTTTCCATTACCCCCATCCATTGAATCATCAAAGTCAGAAACCTGAAAGTCATCTTTAATGCCTCTTTCCTTTAGATCCTGTATCCAGTCCCAGTGAGGCTGAATTCTAACTACCATTTATTTTCTGCTTCTAGAGATTTGTGCATTTCACTTTCTCTTGATTCCCAATATCACTGCCTAGTTCAGCTTCTCATTACTCCTTGCCAAGATGAATTCACATTCTCCAGCCTCAATTTTTGTCCCAGCAAATCTACCCTCCAGTTTGCTACTGGAGGTGATTTCTCTAAATGACTGAGGGGCTGCCTCCCTGGTTGAAGTGCCCTGAAGCTTCTTAACGTGGTATCCCCTGTCCTCCTTTGTGTGACCCTTGGGGTGTTTGAACTTCTTTTCTCACCACTGCCTGACTCCAACTTTATACTTGAGCAACAGTCTTGCTATGTTCCTTCTATACGTCGTCCTCTCTAAGCTTTTACCCACCTTTATTACCCACACTTCTTGGAATGCTTCCTCCTTCACTTTTGCCTTACTAATGCCTACTCATTCTGAGGACTCAGCTCAGATGTCACTTCCTCCAGGAAGCCTTCTCTGACTCTCCCAGGATAGGTTAGGTAAACTTCCATGGAGACTGGTCATTCTCTGTGCTCATCATTTGTTTACCATGTTGGACAATAATCCACTTATGTTTCTTTCTTCCTAGCGTACAATTCTGGAAAGCAGAAACTGTATCATTTCAACTTTATATTTCATTGCCTAGCTTGATGCGTGGTATATAGTAGGTGCTCATGAAATGTCTGTTAGGTTAATGAATTCCAGAGTGAGCGAACCACCAGGTGCTCTTGGTTTCCTGTTTATGTGGACTGCACTGTTCTGGGGCAGGGCTGGGTGTCAGTAGTTCAGGCGATGGTGGGACAACTACAGCTAAAGCAGACGTCCCGACACCCCTTCTGCTGAGTCCTTAGACCTCGATCCTGGAATGAGACTATTGACACGGAAGTGTCAGAGTGAGCCTAAAAATCTTTCCTGGGAAGGATAAAATATTGAAATACACATTGTCTGCTTAGTTCTCACATATTTTTTTCCCCAGAGAACACTTTAATTATTTAGAACCCATGGTAATGTTAACATTTTCTATTTGCATAAGAACCTCCCTGACTGTAGATACTGGGGGTGTAAACCTTTTCTAAGTAGTGTCACCCCATGGTGGAACCACTTTCCACCATCGATTTGGAGATAGAGAGCATGTGTACTCAGAGACTGAACATCTTTAGGCATGTAAAGTAGGTTGACCTAATTTAGAGACTACCTGTATCCTAATTTTCTGTTTTAAAAAGATGATGCCCAAACACTGAAAAACTTGAGACGTTTTAGAACTCTGTTATCAAATACAGTAGCCATAGCCCCAAGTGACCATTTAAAATTAAATTAAAATTTCAGCTCCTTAATCACAGTAACCATATGTCAAATTCTTAATAGCCCCATGTAGCTACTGGTTGCCATATTGGGCAGCTCAGAGATGGAATATTGCCACCATTGTGGAAAGTCCTATTGGACAGCGCTGTTTTAGAATGTAAGACTCCAGGTAGGTACCACAGAGGGAATTTTAAGGAGCTGTGAGATAAGAATTATTATCAGGAAAACTATATAATTACTGTATAACTTATCATTTTAGTACATCTCTCTAGGGACTTCAACATTCAGATACCAAATAATATTATGTTGTCTGTCTAGAAATGTTTTCTTATACAACTCAAAGGGAAAAGGAAGAATGTAGGTTGAGTAAATGGAATTATTTTTCTTTGCCTCACATTGCCATCAGCACTCAAAGAGGCTAAAATGTGTCTTGGAACAAAATATTTATAGTTCTTAAAGCCGTGTGCATTTTCTTTGGGTGAAAGAGAAACAAAAGATTTGTATTGTTGGATACTATAAGAACACTTTAAAAATTAAAATCAGAAGAAAGGTAAGACCTTCTGCTTTCCTTTATTTTCCTCAACCCCAGCTGCCTTCCAGTGGCCTGAGGAATTGAAGAAGTAACATAACTTTTTTTCAGCCTTAACCATGCCAGGAAGCTAGCTTTTTTGCAGTGTCATGGACCTCACTAGAATATTTCATTGAGGAGCAGCTATTTTTTTGCAGTGAATACATTGGTGTCAGAACCCTAGGGAGAGGGGAAGGGTTGGAGCGGTTGTTCAGAAAGAACAAGAGTGACAAATGTGTGCGGTTCATTGGACAGACAGTAAGATTTATCTGTCATTTTCATGCACAGGAAGCCATGATGCTAGTCATTTGTGATTGAAGGCTCTGGAAGACCAGAGATCTCCCAGCTGGCTGACTTGGAGACACAATTTAGAGGCTGCAGCAAGTAGGCTCTTTTTATGGATTGTAGAGACAGTCTGGGTTTTGGATGAGCAGCCTGGTTCTTTCCCTCGTTATGCAGAACGGTCACTGGTTGAGTTCTTAGGTTTTAACTGTTTTTTTGGTGGGAGTTGGGGAGAGAAGGAGGTTGGGAGCTTGTGGAGTGGAGGGGGTGGAATTCCTACTTTTACCTTCCTGTGCTTCTTTCCTTGCTTCATGACTGAGGAACAACACAGAGAAGCAGGAGTTGGAGTGGAATATGGAAAAGTTCATGAGCGTGAAGAACAAAAGGCATTTATCCTAGATAATAATCCCAGTGGTTGTTACAGTGCACGCAATAGGGTTCCTAATTAACATTAGACGTTTATTTTACAAATGAAACCTTTTACTCGCTAGTGAAACCTTAGACTTTGAGAGAGTTAATTATATGTGGACTTTGCCCATGGTCTTTCTAAAACGTTCAACTCTGTCCTCTTTAATGATAGTGAGGCTCATTTTATACCCTTATGTCCTCTTTTGAGAAGAGGCATTGCAACCTAATGCTGGGAACTTGGGCTTTGGAGCAGGTGGGCCTGGGATGGAAACCCAGGCTCACCATGTAGTTTATCTAACTTTCTGAACCTCAATTTTATAATTTGTAAAAAGGGAATTCTGCCCTCCAGGCAAGGGAAGGACAATTTGCATATATGGAATAAAGAATAAGGGAAGATGACTCATTTTCAGAAAGATTTTTTTAAAAAGGAATAGGCACGCTCATTTTTATGATGACTTATTTTTTAAAATTTATCTTACCATGCATGTCTAATTAGTGTTATACAACTGTAGAAAGGAAAGCCTTTTGGTGAAATCAATGTGGCAGTCTCAGAATCTGTGCTATTATTAGGAAATTAATCAGAAAAGTTGTGATCAAAAGGATCTGTTTTAATAGAAAATTCCTCTTTGAGACAAACTGCCACATTATTTAAAGAGAACTAGAGTATCAAGGAAAATGAAGAAATGGGGAATTTCAAAGGCTGTTCCTTCAAAGGATTTTTATTTTAAAACCTTGATTATTTGAACTATTTGCTGTTTTGAGGTATATAATGTTCTATTGATTTCAAACCAGCCTAAGAGAAATTGAAAATCCACTTTATCTTCCCTTCTGGGGAGTTTTTGAGGCCAGACTGCTCAGTTTTGACTGCTCACATGCATTCTTACAGATTTGTGAAAGTCAAGTCTCATATGACTCTGACACAGAGGAGGTGGAATCATCAGGCATTCCGGGACACCATGGAACAATCATGACAAAAGGAATTGAGGGCGGGCCCCGGTGGCTCAGCAGGCAGAGCTCTTGCCTGCCATGTCAGAGACCTGGGTTTTATTCCTGGTGCCTGCCCATGCAAAAAAAAAATTGGAATCAAAGCTCCTTTTTCCTAAGTACCTGGCTGCTTGGGCCAGTGCTGCTGACGATGTGTGTTCTGTTGAAGCCACAATATGAGTTGATGACTCTTTTTGCATCTGATATTGGGCTAATCCCGAGAGAGACAAGGATGAGTAAGGTACAGTCCTAGCCTTGGAGGTGCATATCATCTAGAAAGGGATGGGGATGTGGGCACAGGTGATATCAATGTCAAATGATGCCTGAACTGAAGGGAGCTTGGGGAGCCTAGGACACAGCTTCTTATACCCGTGCAGGAATTAGGGAAGTTAGAATAAGGATACCTAGAGAGGAAATCACCTGAATTGAGCCTTGAATGATGAATGTGAGTTAATCAGGTGATGAATGGATGAGATAGAAGAAGGGCAGCATGCATTAAACAGTACTGCGTGCTTGCGAGGGCAAGCCATCAGGTGTTAACAGAATGAAAAGTATGAAGTGTAGAGTCAAAAGCTCTGAGGGGTGTGGCTTGTGAGGCTTTAAGATTATTCTAACTGACGCTAAGCTGTTGAAGACTTTTAATCAGGGGTATAAATGATCATATTTGCTTTTTGGATGGGTTGACATTGCAATTCAGTAGATCACAGATTTGAGGAAGGATGGTGTTCTAGTTTGCTAGCTGCTGGAATGCAACACACCAGAGACATACTGGCTTTAAATAAAAGGGGATTTATTTAGTTGAAGTATAGTTCCTCAAAGGAAAGGCAGCTAACTTTCAACTGAGGTTCTTTCTTACATGGGAATGCTCAGGGTGGTCTCTGCTGGCCTTCTCTCCAGGCCTCTGGGTTCCAACAGCTTTCCCCAGATGATTCTTTTCTGCATGTCCAAAGGCCTGGGCTGAGCTGCAAGTGCTGAGATGAAGTATGCTGAGCTGCTTGGGCTGTGCTATGTTGAGCTCTCTCATTTAAGCACCAGCCAATTAAATCAAACATCATTCATTGCAGCAGACACGCCTCCTAGCCGACTGCAGATGTAATCAACAGATGTGGTTCACATGCCATTGGCTCATGTCCACAGTAACAGAACTAGGCACCTTCACCTGGCCAAGTTGACAACTGAATCTACCTACCACAGATGGTAAGAAGCTGTCATGGTAGGCCAGATAGAGGGGATGCAGACATGCAAGAAAGTAGTGAAAGTCAGGCCTGGGGAGAATAAAACAGATTTGAGAAGTGCCCAAGATGTGAAGTCAATATGATTTTCATCAACTATCTTGTGGAGGAATGAGATGAAAACGACCAGGATGAATCTTAAAGTTCTGGTGCCATTATGGAACCAGGGAGTGTAGGAGAAAGAGTGGGTGTGGGGTCCAAGGTGATATATTAAATTCATGCAACTGAATTTGAGCCTGAAGCTCTGGGAAGATGGGTACCTAGAGATGTGGGTCTGTAGTCATCCATGTGGTTAGAACCATGTAGTTGGAACATGTGAGTGGGTTTGTCCAAAGAGAACAAAGAGAATGAAGAAGGCAGTGGACAGAGGGTGAAATCCTAGGGCTCATCTGACAGAGACAGACGGACGGATGAAAGAAGACCTTCTAGAAAAAGACCTAGAAGGATGAGTCTAAAGATGGAATCTGTGGTGTCCCAGAAGCTGGGAGGGGAGACTTTTAAGAGGTTTGCAGTTGAGGTAGCTAGCCCTCAATCATCCTAAATGTTGGATGCAGTAGCAGGCAAACTAGAATATGGTTGAGAGCTTAAAGGGAAAGGAGAATATTTGGAATATTCCAGTCCCTGAAGAAAGAAAAGGAGAGATGAGCTGATTAAAGAAAAGCAAAAGAAATGTGAAGGGGTGCTTAGTCCTAGCTGAGATTAGAAACTGTGAATTTCAGTGGCTCCTGTATGTACGTGGCTCCCCAGCCCCTGCCAGCAGCCTGGATGTAGGAGCAGAGGTGGCGGACGATAAGGTTGGCCCATGGGAGGGTTTTGCCCATCAGATGTAGCAGAACAAGATGTGAGGACATGTGCTGGTGTGCGTAGGGAAGGAGATGTGTCCAGGAGGAGCCCAGGAGGGTTCTTGGACTTGGAGGGTTTGTATGGTCACAGAGCAAGTGCAGTGGAAGGGCTGAGACTATAGGATGGTGTAGGTTTCAGGATGGAGCAGTTCCAGGGTGTGGCCAGGGGAGCAGGTGGAGAAGTGGTGAGACAGTGAAGGCCAGTGGAGGACAAGGAGGCCTACAGGGAAAACCGCGTAGAAGTGCGACATGTACTCCATTTGGATGAACTACTGGGATTCATACTAAAGTACAAGCCTGGATATATAGAATAAAAATTTTTATGTGGATGTTTAAGAGCATAGTAGGGAGGTGTGTGTCTTAAATGTTTTGCGCAGTCTTCCTAGAGGCAGGGGGATGCATTGGATGATATCTCAGCAGTCTCTTGTTGTGAGTCTGCTGTCATTTATTTAAGGTATTGGAAAGGTCGAAGTTTATGTCACTTTAAGGAAGAAAAGCAAAAGCTTTGACAATGAATATTATTTATAATAATGCTTTGTACTTAAATTTTCTAAGTAATTTTATTGTGTTTTCTATTCAGTTTAGTTTGATGGTTTTTGATGACCTTTTGTTTTCTTTTGTTTTTATTTTAGTTTCTTCTATGACCTTTCTAAAGTCACTTTTTAGCTTAGTTTCTGTATAATGGGTAGGAGGAATTCATATTACATGTATTTCACTGGATAAGAGAATGGATTATTAGGTAAATTTAAGTATTTTCTAGTACTGGGGAGCAGTAGATGCATGCTAAATTATAATACTTTTGTGCAAGCCCACCTAAAGTTTCACTTTCAATCTTATATATTGCTGTATTTGATTTGTGTGTTTCTGTATTAAAAAAAAAACTGCCGCAGGCCTTGGATTCTTCTAAGATTAGGAAAAATGATGACGTGTCACGTCATCATCTATTTGCTGGCCCCCTACTATGTGCTAGATGGTGTGAGGATGCAGACGCACATAAGACATGTTTCTTGTCCTCCGAGAAGATTCACATTTAGTCGGGTGGTGGGGGAGTTTGCAGAATAAGACCTAACAACAGGAAAAGTTAGATTATTATGCAGGATCTAAATAGCAAGACATTACATGACTAATGGACAGATGAATGGTTCGGGCAGCAGTGCCTATGGGAGTTCAGAAGAGAGATCATTTCAGGCTGTGACGGGAAAGGAAGAATGTAATGACTTTAAATAAAATAAAGGGAAAGGAGAGGAGTGTTAGGCAGAGGGAATGAAACTCCGGAATGGCTGAAACCTTGTTCTGCAACTTCTACTTTACCTTTTGCCTCAATTTCCCAATCTTTTAAAGACTATGATGATGGGATGTGTTATGATGGGATGTGTTATCTCCCAGACTGTCAGAAGATAAGGCAGGGGTTGCAAAGGTTTTTTCAAAAAAGACGTGGTCCTTCCACAATGTGCAGGAGGTAGAAGTTGCATGCCTTTGGAAGCATGCGAGGTTGTAAGTTTCTAGGGTATTATCGTCCAGATTTACTGAGTGATCTTAAAAGAAATTAGCATATCGCCTAAGGTTTGAATCTTTTTTCCAATAAGGAAAGGCTCATAAAACTCTTAAAATATTTTAAGCAAACTACTAGACAAATTACTACTGGTTCCATGACCTGAATCCTCTCATTCCCTTCATTTCCTCGAGAAAAGATAACGATTAGCAAGGAATCAAAACAGGAGAGGAACCAGATCTGATCTTAGGAGGAAGAACACGTTGCAGCTTCCTTAGGGAAGCCCCGTGGGCGCTGCAGGTTGTCTGACAACTCCCTGGGGTGACCCCAGCTTGGCACCCTGTGTTTTAGAGATGACAGCTCAGAGGTGCTTCCTGGGTGTAAGGAAATGGGCGGCGATCATTTCAACCTTTTTGCTAATTACATCGGGAGTATGAATGGCATTCATTAGACAAGGAAGCTTGTACCCAGCCTCTAAGTGATATGGGCCCTTCTTGAGCAACCAGTGGTCCTTCAACTTCTCTGAATTCCATAGTTCTTACCTCAGCTGTCAAAGGTTTTGAGGCATTCAGGACTCCTGGGGCTCTTATGTAATGGTGATAGAAATGGGCCCTAGAACTCGGCGCCCCAAGTCCCCTGCTGCCTTAAACCCACTGAGAGTGTGTCTGCGTCTCGGTAGAGGTGGCGCCTCCTGCTCCCTTCTTCCCTTTTCCACCAATGCAGCAGTGACACGGACCAAATGTGAAATTTCTGAAGCAAATATTTGGATGCATGGTGGAATCCACTTTCCTGCATCTATCCACTTTCTTGCATTTTCCTTTGTGCTGCCCCTTCGCTGCTTCTGGGGCTGGTGATCTAATAAGGGCCATAACAGGGCTGTTTTCCTAGAACCCAGAAATGAGAGAAGGCAGAAGAAGGAAAGGAGAGACAAAGAAACACAGGAGAAGAGAAGAGAGACAGGAAGATGAAAGGAGGAAACGTGCGAGTTTCAGCCAGACAGAAAGGGTAGTGTCAGCCAGTAATTCCTGACGGGACGTCTGTGCTGACCCCGCTGCGAACGTCCACGTCTGACTCAGTGTCCTCAGAGGCTCTGCACCCAGAAAAACAAATAGGAGATGGCGCTCCTCGGGCCCTGCAGGTGTGTGTCAGAGGTCGGCCCTGCTGGGCTGCCCCCCAGGTCGCCGTGGCTGAGGCTGCCGGGCAGGAGGTGTGGCTGAGCCGCCCCGTGCTGAGCGCCTCTCATTCGATGTCCCCCTTTGAGCCGCAGGGTGGGCGCCTGGCACGCAGCTCCTCCAGCCTGGATTGGAAGGAAGGCCTCTAAAACGAGGGAGCATCCATTCTATATGATGGGTGCTCAGTGAATGCTCTGACAACTGTGAAATAGCAAAGGAGGAACAGCCAGGCCAGGTGTCAGGATTTAGTGCTGAAGTGCCTGTTGGCAACTCGGGTAAGCAAAAAAAAACTCAAACAGGGCCAGCATCGCCTGTTCTGCCTGCAGACGTGTGCTGCGAGGGGCAATTGGAGTGTGCTGCCGAGGTTTGAATGTTTGGCAGATCTAATTTTTTGAATTTCAGGTAAAAAGATGATTGATTATAAATGGTGACCCCCTCCCCCCAAATGCATTGATTTAAACCTTTTACAGCCTTTGGAAAGGATGTGTTTGACATATCTGGTGAGAAACCTCCAAAGCAGAATTGGACAGTAATTGTCATTTATGGAGCATCGTTGGAAGCGTGTTGGTTCATGCATGCATTTATTTATTCATGACAGTGTAGCAGTTCAATATGTGCCAGGCACTGGAGGTGCCCTAACCCCACAGCCCGTGCTTCCTTTCCGCACTGAGCTGTGTAGTTGGCCGCGTGGTTTTGGGCTTGTAAATCTGCTTTACCCTGTTTACACTAAAGAATGCTCCTAGAATTTGCTCTGTGAAATATAACATTGACTTGCTGTTGGGATATTTTTGAGCAGATTTGTCACCCCTTTCAGTGCGCCCTACACGGAGCCGTAAACCCAGAGTGGTTCTCAGACTTGAGCGTGCATCAGCATCACCTGGAGAGCTTGTGAAAACAGATTGCTATTGCTATGCCTGACACCCCCCTCCCACCCCCGCACCCCAGTTTCTGATTTGATAGTCTGGAGTGGAGCCTGAATATTTGCATTTCTATCAAGCTCCCAGGTGATTGTGTTGCTGCTGGTCTGGGGACCACACTTGAGAACCACTGACTTGAAAGACATTTCTTCAGAGCTAAGAGCCTTGAAAGTTGGGCTTCCCCTAAAAAATGGAATGGCTGCATTACAGCTTGTGTGAATCACGTCCGCGACCCTGATGGCCTCTTTGCTTTGCTTTAGAGGGCAGATTCAAATTCAGAGCTCAGCTTTGTTAAAATATAACTGTTTACCTTTAAACCTTCCCCCGGGCTTGATCTCCTATTTCATTTCCCCCCTTCCGACTTTTACCTGTTCATGTTTTGCATTCATATTGTGTAAATTCCTGTAAACAGCTTCAGTCTTTTGTGTGTTGATACAAATGACTGCAGTCCTTGTCCTTTTCTTGGACATTTGGTTTTCAAAACAATTTTCAAATATATGTTCTAACTGTTTAATGCATTGGCTCTGGGGGTAGTTTCACCCAAAGGGTAAGATGAGGCACGGCAATGAATCCTGGCGTGTTGAAAAGCAACAGTTGGGTAAGAAGGTGAGAGAGAAAGTTCCCAGTGAAAAAACAGAACTTTTTTAGGGAAACAACTGGCACATGGGTAGTGTGAGCAGCAAGTAGAAATGTTTTATTGGGAATCCTAATATAAAAAGGTAAATCGTACCCTTTCTTAGGTTGTTGGAAAAGAAAGGAAGGGATAGAGTGGTGGTGAGAACAGTGAAGGAAAACTAACTACAGCGGTTCGCAAACTTTAGTGGGTGCCAGAGTCACTTGAGAGTTTGTTCAAATGGACGTTGATTTAGTAGGCCGTGGCGGGGCAGGGGGCACTTGCATTTCTAAGGAGATTATCAGGGGACTCTGGCCCAGGAAACTGGGAGACGTTCTTGCAGTTCTTACTCCGAAGCAGTGAGGAGAAAGGGGAATGGCAGGGCCACCGTCAAAACCTACTCTGAGATTTTTATCCATTTTTGGATAAGAAGTTCCTGTTCAGATTTTCTGCAACTCTTTGTGAAATCAGATAATGTAATGGGCATGATGTCATTCCCATTACACAGCGTTGGCTCGAAGAAAATTCTCATTATATCAGATGTTCCTTGGAAGTAGTTTGTAGCTGATTTCACACACGCCCTCCTGCTCACAGGCACATGCGCTCTGTCTCTCTCTCTAAAGGATCTGGTAAACATAGGGCAGTAGGTACTTAAAGGAAGACCCTTTGCCGGCAATAGCCTGTTTGAAAATAACTTGGAGAAGGGAATACTTCTGAAAAAGTCTGGAGGTCCTCACCGTGGGCCTCCCCCAGGAGCGTGGGGTGCTAGTAAATGCAGAGTGGGTGTACTCCTGCTGCGCCAGATGGGAAGCTGGGAGGGGGGACAACCCAGGATTCGCACCGTGGTGCTGCAGACACAGCCTAAAAGGTCAGGTTTTCCGGTGCAGTGCTGCCTCTGGCTTTGCTTTCATCCATTTGGTGCAAGAATCAAACTCATCACCTTCACTGTTCAGTTACTAATTCAGATTTTTTTTTTTTTTAAATTTGCATATGGGCAGGAGGCACCAGGGATCGAACTCCAGACCTCCAGCACGGCAGGTCGGAGCTCTGCCTGCTGTGCCACGGCAGCCGCCCACTAATTCAGATTTTAATGTCTCTAAGAGATACCCGGATTTAGGGATCAGTGAAACAGGGTTGTTGGTTTTTTTTCCCCTAAACTTTTAATTTTAGAATAGGTTGAGATTTACAGAAAAAGTGAGATGTTATATGGTATTATTAACATTTTATATTGAATGGTATATTTGTCACAACTAATGAACTAATATCGATAAATTATTAACGGAAGTCCATTTATTCAGATTTCCTTAGTTTTTACATAATGTCCTTTTACTGTGTCAGAATCCAACCCAGAACACCACGTTACATTTAGTCCTCCTGTCTCCTGAGGCTCCTCTTGGCAGTGACAGTTTCTCAGACGTTCCTTGCTTTTGGGTGACTTTGACAGTTTAAGAAGCGCCGAGGGCATTATGTAGAATGCCCTGCAATTTGGGTTTGTCTTATGTTTTTCTTATGGTTAGGCAGGGGTGTGGGTTTGGAGAGGAAGACAGCAAAGGTCTTCAAACGCACACCCTTGGCATCATCCCTTCATATCCACGATACGTGCTACCAATTTGGCGTTTTACTGTGAATTAACCATGACCATCTGGCCAAGTTTGTCAGCTTTCTCCATTGTAAAGTTGCTCTTTCTTCTCCCTTTCTCTTTGGGAAGAATCACTGTGCATGTCCTCCACTTAAGCGAAGGGAGGTTAGGCTCCATCTCGAGTAAGTATCGACATACATTATTTGGAATTCTTCTTCCCCATTAAATATTTATTCTGTCCTTTATTTATAGTGCATGGATTTATGGATATTTGTCTTATGCTTTTAGTAATCCAATACTAGGTTATTTGGTTGCTCCAATTTTTTGAGCTTTGGACACCAGAAATAGGAGCTTTGGCTCCTATGTCCCTTTGATGTAGCCCCATCATTGCAGGTGTCTTTTGTTATAATCTGTGCACTTTCTTATTTTTTCTAATGCTGCATGTTGCTCTAGGCTCTTCTTGTGTATTCCTGTCCCAGTTCTTGAATTGGCAATTTCTCCAAGGATCTCTGGATCCTTCCAATGGAG
>PVIY010043015.1:0-20583 GCA_004026745.1 Myrmecophaga tridactyla
TCTGGTGCCATATTGAAGTAGTCAAATGGAAAAGATTTCTGAAGGTGCCCAGCAGAATTTATTGAACCAACTTATCTAAGTATATGAGGAATTTTGTTCCTACTGGGGAACATAGAATGCAGAGGAGACAGGTAAAGAGAAGAATGAATAGAGGTGAGGGTGGGTGAGTGGGGTCTCCAGGCTGCTAAGAAGTTGATCTAGGAGAAGAATGTGGAGGAAGTGCCCACACTTTTGCAGACATAAGCGATTAGATTTATTTACTGTGTTCCAGGTGGAGTGGCTCTGCTCTCCTTTCCCCTGGACCTTAAACACAGTGGAATTTCCTTCATTGGCTTGAGTTTGAGTCTGGTTTACTAAAGGTGTCATTGTGGGCCAAGTTCCAATTCTTTCCTTATGGCTGAAATAAAGGGGGTAACAGTACTCATCTTAAAGGGTCATTGTTGGGTTCAGTGAGACAGTGTAGGTGAAATGCTTAGCACAGTCTTCAGCATCTAGCCATCCCCTCCACAAACAGTAGTTATTGCATTGATTACCAATAGGGTGTGTTGGTTCTATGGAGGGAGAGGGTGAGAGGGTGCAAAGGTCAGTTGGAGGCCATTTGAGGGTATCCTCAATGAGGTGGGAAATGTAGTTGGGGTTGTAGATTTCAAAAAAGATAACGGGTTCAGTTCTGCCTATGTCAAATTTGAGTGCCAGTGGGACATCCCATTAGATTCCTGTTGGGGCATAGAAGTAAAAAATTAAGAGAAAGAGCAAAGACTTGGAAATGGAACTTGGAATTACTGTAGTTTATACCAATGAAATATTGCCTGTAAGTCACAGCTCACTGTGGTCTCCTGCTCTTCAAGGCTACGCACTTCACCTCAGCCCTGCTCATGATTTTAAGGCCCAGTCCCAACCCTCATTCTGCAAGACTCTGTCAAGGTATGACATGTTGATATGGATGGAGAGTTAACTAAGGAACTTTACTGTACTAAAATGGTGAGCAGTAGGGTGTGGGTAAAAAAAAAATGAGACTCTCTTTCACACTAATGATGTGTCCCTTGGGTGCATTGGTTTAATGCCTGTGGACCTTGGTGTTTTTCTTTATAGAATGAAGGCTATGGACTAGGTGGTCCCTTAAAATCCCTTTATGACCCACCACTCCATTCTATATTTAACATTAATTCTTTCTATCATGGTGTCACGGATTAAACTGTATCCTCCCGAAAGAAATATTCAAGCCTTTACCCTTGATGCTGTGAATGTGATTCTATTTGGAAATAGGATCTCTGAAGATGTTATTTGATGAGGCCAAACTGGATCAGGGTGGGCTCCAACCCAACATGACTGGTGTTATAATAAGGAGAGGAATTTGGACAGAGATATAGATGACTGATACAGAGACATAGAGAGAGAGAGCGATAGCCAAGTATTGGAGGCAGAGATTGAGTTTTGGATTGCCAGCAAGCCACTGCCAGAATCCTGCAGACTTCAGAGGGAGCTTGGCCCTGCCAACACCTTGATTTCAGACTTCTAGCCTCCAGAGCTGTGAGACAATAAATTTCTGTGGTTTGAAGCCATCTGGTCTCTGGCACGTTGGTTACAGCAGCCCTGGGAAACTAAGACTCATGGGTTCTTTCTTTAATTCATTCGTTCAAGGCAGACACATTTTTTGAGTGCCCACCATATGAGCTAATCACTTTGCATGCAGACACGAGTAAGTTAACTTCTGCATAGCTGGGACATTAGCAGGTGGACCATCGAGGCTTGCATCACGTGTTCTCCTGTACTGGAGGGATGTACAAGTGCAGTAGGAGCACAGGTAATGGGCACTCAGCCTTGCCCCTCTCTTTCCCTCCTTTCTTCAGGCTGCACCGGGGACTCGGCAGACCTACTTTGGAGGTGTTTGCTCCATTGACCCGTGAGTGTCAGGTACCGTCACCTGCAGCTTGCTCATCATACACCTGAGAGCCACCGCTAACTACATCTAGGATCAGTTGCCGGGATGACGCAGGCACTTTTGAGGTCACTAAAGGAGGGCTTCTCACATTTACTGCCTGTACATGGTTCAGCCTAATACGAACAATGACACGTCTGTTAGAGCTGCTTCGTGTTGCTGGACAATCGGGGGAGCACATAGGCGTCTTGCTTTGATGAGAATATGGTATTGCATTCACCTGTCCCTGAGGTGTAGTCGGACTGTGTTTATACAATGTTAAATAAAGAAAAAATGCAAAGCAGAGAGTAGCACTTGGTTCTCAGATCTCTTTCAGGCAGTGAACAGAGGGCAGACTCTGGCTCGAACACTTTTAATATGGTCCCATTGTAGGGCTGGAACATTATTTCTACCTATTCTAATTTGTTCATGGTAATATGTAAAAGCAATACAAATGCCTCATATTTTTGGGTTTATGAATAAAAAAGCACAGATACTCCACATGAGAACATGCCCAGTATTTTTTTATGGGTTGGAAGGGGATCCCTGTACCCATATATATTAAAGTGTGCACCTGCCTTCAATAAGTCCACGTCAGCATATGTAAGTGACTGCATGCCAAATTTGCCTTGTAAATCAAGAATAAAAACTGCAGTCTTGTTTCTGGGCGAGGGAAAAAGTGAAGGGGTGCAGTTGAGATTTGTGAGCTGAAAATGATTGGTAGAGCCATTGAAATACTCTGAAAGATTCGGCATAATTTTAGTAGTTTTCACATGTTTAATATTTCAGTAGTTTTTAGTATTTCAAAAAATATTTATTTCCATCATAGGCAGTAACATTTGCTCAATGCTCAAACACTATATGGGAGCTGTGATGTCACAAGGTATTGCATTATTAAAAAACTCCTGCTCCTTCTGCATTATGGAAAAAGAGGACAGCTGTAATTTTTCAGCATAACCTAGGCAGATAATCCATATAAAGCTTATTAAGAAAATGGATCATATTCTGTGGATGACTCCCAATTACTATTTCCTCATGGGCCTTTTGGAGATCATGGATTCACAGGTAGTATCATTGCAGTTTTCTGATTATTCAGCAAAGAGTCAATTCCTGATCCTGTGTGCTCTTGTGTATTGCGTCTGCACTTGTGTATGTGTGTATATGTTTATGTGGGTGCCTGTGCAGATGTGCACATGCATTTGTGCATGTGTGTCATCTGTGTACACACATGTATTTGTATGTGTTTGTGCATTGTGTGCAGGTATGTTTACACATGTGTGTATTAAGTGTATGTGTACATGCGTGCACGTGCACGTGTGTGGTATGTGTTTGTGTGCATGTGTGTATGCATTTGTGTTTTGGGTGATGTGTGGGTGTGTTTACTTGGTTACTTTGCCATCTAGGGCTGGGACTCTGAGGAAAACAGATCCCTAGGGCCAGCTGAAATTTTGGGGCTAGAAGTATATGGACAGGAAGGAGCAATGAAGAAGAATGAGCCTGTGGGGAGGTATCTCTGGTGGTCTGGGATCATAAAGATTTACTTGGCCTACTCTGGGGATGCAGCTGGTGAGAGCCTTTTTGCGAGAGCAGAAACTGAGGGAAAGCAAAGTGCCCTTTTGATGGAAGCAGAATAAGATAATCTGTAAATTCACCTGGTGAAACTGGACTCTAGACCATTCTTTTATCATCCGCTGATTAATGCCAGAGATTTTGAGCCAAGAGGTGCAGAGCAGGGAAGCTCTGAGAGAGAATAGATTGCTCTTGGAGCTTGGTTGTCCGTGAGGCAGCTGCACAAGAAAACGAGAGGGGACGGGACCAGGGACCAGGTGTTGCCTTCGGGGTGGGCCTCTCAGGAATCAAGCTCATCTTGTGCAAGTCTTCACACCAGCTCCTCCCACCTGGAGCGCTTGTTGTTTCTTGATGTTATTGAAAGCAGCTTCCTGGGGCATCCAAAATACATTCTTTGTCAGCCTGTGTTAATTATTGTTTATAATTACTGAATACAGTTTACATCTTGCTTGGAAAGTATGCTCAGGCAGTGGGAGAGCGTTTGTGACGGGATTTCATACTTGGACTCTAAATCATGCTTCCTTGTTTTTATTTTCCCATCAGAAGATGTTACTGGCCCTTCATGTACTGGGTCACCTTCGAACTGCATGTTGATTTATAATGCAGCCTCCAAGCGCAAACAGTAGAGGAGAGGCTTAGGGAATTAATAAACACGATCTTTGGTTTCAACTTGAAGGAGGCAGTCATTAAATGCCTATGGGCAAAAATATCAAAATGCTATTAGCTATTTTAGTAAGCAGGGCCATCCCAGCAATTCCAAAAATATTGACATTTTAATTATTCCTGTCCCAAGTTGATAGGAGAGGATGCTTTGAGCCTGAGTCTCTCGTTGGCTGCCCCCGAGTCTCTGTGGGTGGTGACTGGTGTCAGCCCTGCCTGGGATGAGTCCCACTACTTGAATGGCAGTGGTGCTGATGCGGGATGGAGTCTGGCTCACGGGCTGAGGGCCTGAGCAGTAGTACACTCCACCTCCCCCAGATGGAGAACGCGCTGGCAGAGCTTCCACCCTGGAGGGAGACTTGGGTTTGAGTCCTGCCTCTGTGACCTCAAGGTGATTAACCAGGGGGAGTTTTAAGTTCCTCAGCTGCAAAACAGGAATCCCAGTCTTTGAGACCTTGCAAGGAAGTCTCAAAAATGAAATTGCTGGCTCTGCTATCTTCCCAGCTGTTATTTTCAGCTTACTTGGTAACTGGAGGGTAAGCACTGGATCCCAGGCTGACTAGCTCATTCTCAAATGGTTGGGTTCCATGGCATGGGGGGGACTTCCAGGGCCTGCTACCATTTCCATTATTGGCCCATGCCTTGGGTGGGCCACTGCATGGACAAGTGGACCCCAACAAAAGACATTTTCTTACTCTTGATCCAGGTTCTTTAGTGTGTGTGTGTGTGTGTGTGAACCCATTTGTAAATACTATCTCTGAATGTGTTAAGGTGAGTCAGGGTGTAGACTCATCCGTGAATAGGGTTTTTTTTTTGTTGTTTTTTTTCCTTTTTAAAAATTTACAAATACTCCCTCTTCCCCCCCTTCCTTTCCCTTTCTCCCATCCCGTTGCTGACATTGTCTGCTTTCTGTCTCTGTGAATTTGCTATTTCTAGTCATCTCTTATGACTAGAAACCATACAGTTTTTACCCTTTTGTGTCTTGCTTATTTCACTAAGCATAATGTTTCAAGGTCCTTCCATGTTGCAGCTTGTCTCATATTTTCATTCTCTCCGAAGGTCAAATGGTATTCCAATGTGTATACGGACCATGTTTTGTTCATCTATTCATTTGTGGACAGACACTTGGGTTGTTTCTAATTTTTGGCTATTGTGAATAATGCTGCTATAAACAATGCTGTACAATATCTGTTTGCAACCCCTTTTTTCATTCTCTTTGATTATATATCTTGACATGGGATTGACCAGTCATATGGTAATTCTATATTTAACTTTTTGAGGAACCACCACATTGCTTTCTACAGTATCTGAACCATTTTAGGTTCCTGCTAACAATGCATTAGAGTTATATTTCTCCACATCCTCTCTAACACTTGTTATTTTCCAATTTTTTAATAATAACCTTCCTCATATGTGTGATGCGGTACATTATAGTTTGGATTTGCATTTCCATAATGGCTAATGATTTGAACAACTTTTCATGTGTTTATTGGCCACTTATCTATCTTCTTTGGAGCAATGTCCACCCGAGTCCTCTGCCCATTTTATAACTGGGTTGTTTTTGTCTTTTTATTGTTTCAGTTACAAGTTCTTTATATATTCTGGACATTAAGCCCTTATCTAGTATATGGTTTTAAACTATTTTCTCCCATCCTACAGGTTGTCTTTTCACTTTCTTGATAATTTTGATCTATGCACATAAGTTCCAAATTTTGATGAGCTAAAATTTACCTATTGTTTCTTTTGTGGCTTGTGCTTTTGGTATTATATTGAAGAACCCATCCATGACCCAAATCCAGGTCATGAAGAATTGCTTCTACATTATCTTCTAAGAGTTGTATAACTTTAGCTCTTACATTTTGGTCCTTGATTCATTTTGAGTAGGTGTTTGCATGTTGTGAGGTAGGCGTTGATTTCATTCTTCCGCCTGTGACTATTCAGTTTTCCCAATACTGTTGGTTGAAGAGACTATCTTATCCCCGCTGCATGTGCTTAGCACACCTGTCAAAAATCAATTTGCCTTAGGGGTGTGGGTCTATTTCTGGACTTCAAATTCTGTCCCACTGGTCTATTTGTCTTTGTGCCTTTACCACACGGTTTTGATTACTGCCACTTTTTGTACAATTTGAAGTCAGGAAGTATGAGCCTTCCAAACCTGCTCTTCTTTTTCAAAATTGGTTTGGTTGTTCAGGGTCCCTTGCAGTTCCACAAAGATTTGAAGCTCAGGTCTTCCATTTCTTTAAACAGCTGAGGGTCTGCCAAGAGTAGGAGGCAATTTCCTCTAATAATAAGCTCCTCTCCTGCCCGCATTACTCACAATCCTACTAGACGAGGCGACAGTAGCAGCACTGTCTCCATGGCTTAGCTGCGCTGTGGACGTGGCACTCTGTACTGTGTTTCCGCCTGGCCCCGCCCCGGATGGTGGCCGCGCCTGCCCCGCCCCCACGCTAATTTGAATAGGGGTTTTGAAGATCCTGTTTAGACATGGCCAATTGAATCAAGGTAGGTCTTAATCTATTTTACTGGAGAACTTATAAAAGCAGAAACTTGAAGCCAGAAGCTAGAAAAAATCACAGGAAGAAACTAGAAGAGCAGGCACAAAGAGAGAATGATTGCCCCGTGAGAATAGGTATATGCAAGTCAAAGAATCCCAAGGATTGAGGCAAGCCAGAACCAGAATGCTACAGACTTTGGGGAAAAAGCATGTTCTTTTCAAAGCCCTGATTCTGGACTCAGAGCCTCTGAAATCATGAATCAATAAACACTGTTATTTAAGCCAAATGATTGTATGGTATTTGTCTTAGCAACTTTGGCAAACCAAGACAAAGGACAACAGCAGGGTTGTGAATTTTGGATTAATTAGCACCATTTATGCAGCTTCACTTTAGCATAAATCTAAATGCCATTCAGTTATTCATTAGTTAATTCATTCAACAGATATCGATTGAGTCCTTGTTATGTGTGTATCAGGTTTTGTTCTGTGCTTGGGAAATAACAGTAAGCAAAACAAAATTCTCACTCTCATGAGTTTATATTCTAGTATGGGTATGGATGAAATAAACAAATAAATGGATATGTCCAGGGGTAGTAAGCACTATAGAAAAAAATAAGAAGGCAAATTTTAGGGAGTGCCAGAAGATGGGTGTGGTATACTATGTTAGCAGGGTGGGTTAGGGCAGGCATCTCTGGTTAGGAGGTATCTGTGCAGAGGTAAGAAGGAAGTCAGCCTTGTGGATATCTGAGGGAAGAGTATACCAAGCGGAGGGAATAGCCGGTCTAAAGGCCCTGCGGCAGCAGCCTACTTGATGCTCTTGAAAAATCACATAGGAGTAGAGTGAGCTAGTGAAAAGAGATTTCAGAGGGTACAGGGGTGGGGCGTGGTGGACACGGCTCTCTAAGGACTTTGACTTTTCTTTCTGAGTGGTATGAGAAGCTTTGCTGTGAGTAGAGGAGGGTTTTGAGGGCTGAAGCTGAGAGATCAGTTCAGAGGCTGTTATACCAAACCAGGTGAGAAAAGAATGTGGTTTGGGCCATGGTGATGGTAGTGGAGATGGCAAGAAGTGATCCAGTTTAAGACATATTTAAGATATCATAGGAAGGGAAAACTGGCAGAAATTCTGGGTGGGTTAGATATGGAATGTGAGAGAAAGAAAATAATTCAGAGTGACTCCATAGTGTTTGGCCTGAATACTGGAATAAATTTGTTGGTGTCTCTTGAGTAGGATCAATTTTGGAGAGAGAGGGTGTGCATATGTTTGGTTTTGGGCATGTTCAAATTGAGTTGCCTGTTAGAGAAGTGGAGCTGCTCAGAGCCCTTAGTAAGTTAGTCTTCCAGGCTAATTTCCAGGCTCTGACAAATACGTACAATGAAGTAGCTTAAACAACAGGAATTTATTGGCTCATGGCTTTGTAGGCTAGAAGGTTTGCTTCTTCCCAGTATAAGTAGTGTTCTGGCTGTCAATCTTCATCTTCCTTGGCTTTTCCTTCCCTTCCTTCCTCTTCTGGGTTCCAGCTGATGTCTGGCTTCTCCCTGTGAACCTTTCTCTATGTTTGAATTTCTTCTGTTTATAAAGGACCCCAGTAATCTGGATTAAGGCCCACCCTTATTCATTCGGACCACACTTTAGCTAAAAATTACATTTCAGAAAGTTCTTATTTACAATGGGTCTATACTGATAGGAATGCAGATTAAGAACATACCTATATTGGGGCCCACAATCCAATCTACCACAGTAACTGCTCAGAAATCAGTATGGGTATATATGGATTGTCAAAGGGAGCAAGGAGAAAGGGAAAGAATAGAATAAAAGTGACCTCAAAGAAAAAGCAAACTCATTTTTGACATTCTTAGCAGGTTCAAGCATTAGAAAGAAGAAAAGAAATGAACTCATGGATTTAGGGCTTGTAATGATTTGAAGCTGTATGTATCCCAGAAAAACATATTCTTAAATCTAATCCATTCCTCTGGGTGTGAACCCATTTTGATGAGTTACTTCAGTTAAGGTGTGGCTCACCTCAATCAGGATGAGTCTTAGTCTTATTACTGGAGTTCTTTATAACACAATGAAATTCAGGCAGAGAAAGAGAAAGCCTCAGCAAGCAAGAAGTTGAAAAGGAACCCAGAAGAGAAGGAAGAGACCGGGAGATGTCTCATGTGCCTTGCCATGTGGCATAGAAGCCAATGATCACCGGCAGCCATCTTCAGGAAGAAAACATCATTTTGATGATGTCTTGATTTGGAGCTTTTCCTGGACTCAAAACTGTAAGCTAATAAATTCCCATTTTTAAGCCAACCTATTTCATGGTATTTGCTGGAGCAGCCTAAGAAACTAAAACAGAACTGATTGTTGGTGTCTTCAAGAGGGAGTTAGGATAAGCCTTATCATAATTGTATCAAAGCTGATGTATTGTTCTGGAATTAGGGAGATTTCTAAACTTTTCTTCTAATTGGTTTTTAGCTGGTCATACATGGATGTAATAAAAATGATGAGCAGAGCAATGACAGGCTGAAGACGAATTTACCAAACCATGTTTGGTGCCCCATAGGAGATTAAACAGTGCTGGACAGAGTGTGAGTCAGAAGATCGAGATCTGCAGGAGGCACTTGTGATCTTGAACCCAGGGGCTGTCTATGCTGGAACCTATAGGCATGACTCTTCATTGTTCATTGGTCTTCTAGGTTGAGTCTTTACATGAAGTTGTCAACAGCATCATCTTTGGAGATGGGTGTAGGGATCTTAAAAAGTAACTATTGCCCTGGCATGATGGAAGTATTTTGAAAATGAAAATGCTAGTATACAGAGTATCTGAGAATCTTCTCATTTATTGGTGCTAGTGCTGATGGTTTGGTCTGCAAAAAAGGAAAATCCAGGCATACTATGCCATAACTGTGGGTGGTAGAAAAATGCCCCTCAGTTGGACAGCAAAACTGAAAATTTTAAGAGAGATTAGCAGACATATCCAACAGCATTGGCTTCTTGAACTGAAGCCGGACAAAGCCCAGTTGAAAACCAAAATTTCAAAAACAAGAATAGAGGGAATTTCCTATGTCATTCAAACTCTGACATTATTTCCATGTTTCGCAATGTTACCAGGATCCTCTGATGACAGATTACTTTCTTATTTTAATTTTAATATAGTAATATATATACCACATAAAATTTCTCATTTTAGCCACTTTCAAGTATACAATTCAATGGTATAATTAGATTCACTATATTGTGCTACCATCACCACCATCTATAACCAAAACTTTTTCATCACTCCAAACAGAAATTCTGTAGTCAGTGAACACTCCATCACCCAAGCTTCACCTGTAGTAATCTGCACCCTACTTTTTTCTCTATGAATTCTCCCATTCTGTAAATAGAATCATACAATACCTATCCTTTTGGGTCTGACTTATTTCACTTCATGATGTCTTCAAGGTTCATCCATACTTCAGCACACATCAGAACTTCATTCCTTTTTTTGATTGAATAATAGTCCATTGTATGTATTTACCACATGTTCCTTATCCATTCATCCACTGATGAACATTTGGGTTGCTTCCACCTTTTGGCTATTGTGAATAATTCTGTTAGGAACAAATGGTGTACATGTACAGATATTTGTTCAAATCCCTGCTTTAAATTATTTGGGTTTTGTGTTAGTCAGGGTTCTCTAGAGAAACAGAACCAATAGGAGAGATCTGCAAATATGAGGTTTATAAAGGTGTTTTATGCAATCATGGGAATGGAAGAGTCCAAAATCTGTAGGGTAGGCTGTGAAGCTGGCAACTCTGATGAAGAGTATGGACAAACTCCATAGGAGAGGCTTGCTGACTGAAGAAGAAGCAGTAAAGAGTGTCTCTTGTCCCTTAAAAGCTTTGGCTGATTAGATTATCTCATTGTGGGAGGCACACCTTAGTTGATCACCGATGTGATCAGCCACAGATGCAATCAACTGACTGATGATTTAATACACCAGCCTTCCAGTTTATCAACCAGCCATAAAATATCTTTGCAGCAACGGTCAGGCCAGTGCTTGCCTGACCAGACAACTGGGCATAATCACTTGGACAAGCTGACACCAGAACCCAACCCTCACAGATGTATACCTAGAAGTGGGATTGCTGGGTCATATGGTAATCTATATTTATCTTTCTGAGGAACAATGGATTGCTTTTTGAACTCAACTTGGAAAAGGCTTAATGTGATGTAGAAGAACAATGTCATGAAGAGTTAGTTTTGAATCAGCATAGGTTCTTTGTTGTCTGAAGAAAGACTCAATTTCGCAAAGCTGAGATCTGGGAGAAGTGTTGCAAATGTGTGGATGGATTTTCTCTAAGCTCTATATAGGAACAGACAGACAGATAAACACACACACACATTCACAACCTTATATCTTAAAATTTATAGCACTCAAAGCCATTTCAACATATAGATCATTGTAGACTTGCCATCTCTCTGGGAAGTCCTCTCTGTACAGAGTGAATGATTATGGCTTCCCCCCGCTGTGGTTCTTGATGGAGGAAATGCTCCTTGCCCTGGTTAGCCTGGGGGCTGCCTCAACCTGTTTATACTCTTTGCATCTAAGTCTCTGTGCATGAGCACGTGTGATTGTTTTGATAAGACTTCATAGTGAAGAAAAGACAAGCTTCTGTATTAATGTGCAAAGGCAGGATAATTTTTATTTGCAATGACATATTCTGATATATCTCTGAGAGTGAATAAGATGGAAATAGTGAGTAACGCAGGCGAAAGAATTCTACCAGTGGAGTGGAAAGTATTGGATTTGTAGGAAAGAGACCTCATAAGATTTTCCTATTTGCCTTTAAAGAAAGAATCTGTCTATAAACACAGAAAGGTATAGCTCTCCAGATGTTTTGAAACAATTGGTTAAGTATTAAAAATGTAAGCTACTGTTTGGGTCTTTGACATGGGAAATAAAATGACTCCTGATTGTTTCTGAACCCACAACAGGATCGACATATGTTTCCAATGACCATGGTCTAGCAGGCATTAAGTTCTCACTATAAATTATTTGTTGCAAATTGAAAATGAGTTGTCTGAACAAGTTAAAAAGGAATCTATTGCTGTGTGTCATTGGACACTCAAAGATTTACACACCGAAGGCCTTACGTTTTCTTACTGAAATCTCTAGTCTTGCCCCAAAAGCTGAAAAAAGTTCCATGAATTAGGAGCACATCGTGGAAAGAGTTGGATAAAGGAAAGCACTGTGGACCAACTACTGTGTGATGGGGACTCAGTTGAAAGGGGGTTAAATGGATAAAGGAAAGCACTGTGGACCAACTACTGTGTGACTGGGACTCAGTTGAAAGGGCGTTAAATTGTGGGAATGTCGAGCATAGCCTTGGACTTCAAACCGAATGGCATGCTTTATGTTGAAAACGAAAAAACAATGTACACCAGTTAGTTCTGCCCCAATACTTTTGGAATATATATCATTGATTTTATTTGATTCAGCTTTTGTGCTCAGATAGTACTTGTGGAGTATATGACCCAACTTTGTGGTTTGAAAATGGATGGAAGTCCTAGTCAAGATTACGACATCTTGAAAGTCACATTTACTCCACCCCCCCTTTTTTTTGGCCTGGGCAGGCACCAGCATTTACTCCCTTTTGTATTTCAACCAAGTTTAAAAAATTCTCTCATTCTTTCCTTTCTTGAAATTTTAAGACTTAATCTTTCACCCTTCTACACAAATCTATAGTCTGTCGCTGGTATACTAATTTTGTTTGCCCTAAGAAAGGCATTTTTCTTTTTTATACATGTTTGGCTTTTATAACTCCCAAAATGGACTGAAAAAAAATCCTTAATGTTCTAGACAAATGAAAGCAAAAATTGCAATTATCTTTTTAACCACTACATAAATCTCTAGAGCATTTTCCTGTATGTTTTAGATGGCCATTTAAATAGTTCTTATTTCGTCTCACTCTTGTTTGATAAAACTGTAAATAAATAGCCTAAATTCAAATAACAGTAATCTCTGCAAATACTAATACCCATCAATCATCATCATTCACAAATAAAGGATAGGTGTTACCCAGATTGAAGGGAAGAATGAAATAAGTGCCATCTTGGTTGATTAGCTACAAAATCCATAAAATCCTCGGGCAAATTAGGATCCAATTTGAAAGAATTTATTTCTTACTGGTGCAATTCATTTTTCCAATTACACAAAAATTTGAAACAGACCCATCTACTTGGTGGATTCGATTTTCATATGGCCGCCACCGCAGCTAGTATTTTGGAGGAAAGGCTCAGGAAATCTTGACGCGATCTGATGAGATTTCCTGAGCTGGAGCTACACCAAACTGCCCACCTCAAGGCACTTTTGGTTTCTCCACCAAAGGCTACAGACTGTCTGGAGCAGATGACTTTCCCATAAACATTTGTCCTGAGCCGTGGGCTGGTGGCTTAGCGAGCCCCGGCTGCGCGTCAGGTGCCTGGGGGGCTCAGTCCGTCAGGGCTGTATTTGAGCACGTACACAGGCCCATGGCTGTGATGCGGAAGGAACGCTTACTCTGCTTGGGCACACGCATGTGCATGCACTGTCTGCCATCTTTTAAGGTTAAATTGTCTGAAAAACGCCCGGAGCTTTCCGTTCCTTGTTTGTGATAACAGCTTCAGTGCTACCCCAGACCTGAAGCAGGGTGAAGAGCCTTTTGGAGCCTTGTGATTTGTGATGGGTAGAGACGCTCCTGGAGAAGGTGAGACTAAGGTGTCTGCCGCCGCCTTGGGTGTAGGAAGGCTCGCAGAGCCCAGATCGCACGTCTGCATCTGATTCAGCACGTGGCCTCAGAGAATGAAGTCCAATTCCTCCCCTCATTTCCCTTTTCCTTTGTATTGGCTTCCTAAGCCCTGAACATCAATTCACTCTACCTACAGGTTTATTGTTTGTTCTTTCCTCGGAAATGTCTACCCTTCCTTTTCTGTTAGGCTGATACTATTTTAGCATTGTTCATCCCTTACCAGCAAATAGCCTGTGGTGGAGACCATCTTACTATGTTTTCTTCTTGGCTCAGAATGAAGCCCTTGATGACCCTCACCATTGTTGGCAGCCTGTGTGTAGGGTGAGGAATGGGTACCCAACCCAGCCTGACTCAGCTAGAATTCACCTCCTGGGAAATTTGGGACGGAGAACAGGGAGCTGACTCCCTCTGCTTTGGGCTGGATCTGTGGCAAGTTCAGGAATGGTGGGATGCCTTCTCCTCACACCACAGCCTGAAGAGAGGAAGGAGCTGGCTTAGAGAGGATGTGAGAGAGTGAGAGAGAAGAATGGGAGGGAAGTATAGGAGGAAAAGGAGGAAGACAGCAACAAAGACTAGGATGAGCAGGAAGAGAAGGAGAAGGAGGAGCAGGAGAAGCCGAGCAGGAACAGGAGGAGGAGGAAGAGCAGAAGGAGGTGGAGGGGGAGGGGAATGTGCAGAGATAAGGCAGGGAGACCGTGGGCTCTCCTGTCAAGTTTCTGGTTGCAGTATCTTCCGCCTACATTCTTGCCTTCAGGTTTAGGGATACAACATTTTATTCCTAAAAAATTTTTCTCCCTTGCTGTTTAATTTAGCTCAAGTGTGTTTTGGTTTCTTGCATCCACACAAAGCTTCCTTAATTTGTTGGTGTTGTGCAGACCATCTGCCTTCTTATGCATTCCCATCCTGAATCTTTAGGTCCAGGCCCCTCTATAAACACAGCAAACCAGGAATGTGTTGACTGTCTTCAGTAAATACTGGTGAAGGCCAAGATGTCTGGTGTGGGCAGAAGATTTCCTTTGGACCAAACTTGCTCTCTCCCCTGCTCCTCGCTCATTCCCGGCTAGCTGCAGTGGTGCCGAGAGCTTGGTTTACACTCAACACTGGTCTTTTGTACCACTTGAGCAAAGACAAAGATGAAATAAAATGGAAACATGATGGCAGCAGGATCTCACTTAAATTTGGAGAAAGAGCTGTTTTCCTTTAATATGAATATTTCATAGTCCAGGAGAAATCTGATCCAGGTGGGTTCATTTATTGGAGAACATCTCAATGAATGTTTTTCCAAATTGAAAAGACCAGGAGTTTCCAAAAGTTTGAGGGGTGGGGAGGCTGGACCTCTACCCTATGATTGGCACAGACAGGGTGGAAGCAGGGGAGGAGGTTAATGTCTTTTTGGGCTGCGGAGGAGGCCTGAGGACAGGGGAGGAGATGATATGGGAGGTGGGTCCTGCGTGTGTCTAATATTTCAATTTGGGAGCTTCAGGTAAAGGGCTGTTGAAAGGGAGACATAGGTCCCTGGTAAGGACAATGTCGGGGTTGGTAACTGACAGCTGATTGCTGGATGGAGAGCACTCTGCAGCTGAGAACACTGTAGACCAGAGGCTCCTTGGGACTTTTTCAAGATGGCACTGAAGGCACAGAGCCAGAACCACAACCTAGCACTACTGACTGTGTAGTCAGTGTCTGGACACTGCACTGTATCCCAGCGTCTTATAAGGTCGCAGACGCAATTTTGATGAAAGGAAAGACAAAGCAATGGTGGCCATTCTCTGTCATTGCTGGCCCTGGGTCTATTTCCCTCTTTGGGCTTCTTGGACTCAATGGGGATGTCTATAGGCATGCAGAGAATTTAAGGCCTGAAGCCCAGCAACACACCAGTGCATAAATGGACCTGGGCATTATAGGACTACGCTGGAGGTGTTCCTTGTCAATGGTTAGTGTCCTCCCCATTTAAACATCCTATTAAGTTCATAGGATCTCCACGTATCCCACTTACAAAACCCTCTCCACTCTTGGCCCCTCCTATTATTTCCCCAATACCAGGGCACTCTTTCCCTACCTCTTGTTTTTAAATTAAATTGTATTTTTTTAATTGTTAAATCCCCCAAGTCCACCTTAGTACAATAGGTTCTACCAAGCTAGATCAAGACAAAAATATTCAGTACTGTTGGCATCGCTTTCTGGAGGCCATTATCCCGAGGACTTTATTTTTACCCCCAACATTGCAGTATATATATATATATTAAACACTGAAATGCAGGGAATGCTTTTGGAGGGTTTCAGAAGTGGACGAAGTCTGCTCACATGCTTTATATCGCTTGTGAGAAATATTGGTTTAAGCCAAGGGGACCTAAACAGCTGCCTGCATTTTCCTACGCACACTGGTTTCCATGAAACCCAAACAGCCTTAACAAAGGAAGGAGAGGCACAATATAATAAGCATCTCGTTGACGCACTCTCCCACTTTCATTAGATCTATGACACCTAGCCAGGTGCTCATTTATAGGGCTGTTCGGGACTAATTGCTGAGGCTTTGGGCCAAAGCCTGTGATGAGGGAAGCTCAGAAATATGCGCAGCATGGAGGTACATTTCTGTAGTCTTCTGGGGAGAAGGGCCCAGGACAAAGCATCTGAACCAACATAATGGATCCTCAAACTTTAAAATTGTGTCTATAAGTGGGTACTTTGGTGATGAATGAGCTTGGAAATGTAGTCACAGATGCCACTTGGCTGTTTTCGTGGGAAGCAGAATACAGGCTAAATGAAAGTCAGCTTGAGCAGGCACGGAGGTGAGCAGGAGGGGCACGGGGAATTGACTCCAAGAACTGATCAGTCTTACAAGGAGGACCTTGCCTTAGGTGGGGGCAGGGTGGGGAGTGGAGGTGTTGGGAATGGAACTGAGGCTCTGCTTGTGGTGGTAACTCCTTGGCATGAAAGTCTAGGGTCTTTGGGAAAAGTAAAAACGGGAAGAGAAACCAAAAGCCAACGTGGAGTCTTCACGTGACATTTTGTCCTAGATTAGTGCAGGCTAATATTAATTGAAAATGTCTTTTCAGTTGGCAAGTGTTTCTTTTTCACAGTTCCTAGGATCTAAAACTGAAGAATTTGTGTAATAAATTGAAACTGGAGGCTAATGTAGTTGCTTAGATTGCAATCTCTATAGCTCTTGGGATCAGCAGTACTATCTCAAAAGGACCAGACAATAAGAATAAGCAGCTAATCTAGGAAGAAAAACCAGAATTTGGCCTTTGCTTCTCTTTTTGACTCAGGAGAAAACACCTACTTGGGAGAACTTGGAGGGCAGAGAGAGGGGAAGAAATTAGGAATTTGTCGATAGCCCTTCTGAGAGGAATGTGTTTGTGTTTTCCTCCTAACAAATTCTTCCTAGGTGGAGGGGAAGATCTAAAAAAATAAAAAGAGTCCCGAGAGAGCTTCAAAGTGTAGGAGGGAGAGAGAAGAGTGAAGGTTAGGATGCTTCTTTTGTCAAGTTTGCTGGTGGGCAGGAGAGGGGAAGGAATGCCGACTCGGTTTCATGATTGTGAAAGTTTTTCGAGAAGCCTGCGTCAAAGAGGCGTAAGACGGAATGAGTTCCAAGAAGCAGGGAGGGTGGAAAAAGTCCTTTGAATATCAGGTGAAAATGCAGTCAGACTCAGAATTTTCAGTATTCATTCCTATTTGTCTAAGGCAGGCCCAAGGTATGTTCTTAAGGTATTCCAGAATGATTTTTAAGCTATAATCATTTGCTAAGTGCTATTGGAAACACCTATTGCGAGTCCGGTAAGTCAAGTGGGACAATATAGATAAAGCCTATTTTTTAAAAAAGAGAAAGGCAAAATGAAAGCTGTGGTTAAATAGGTATGTCTTGCAAACGCATGCTGGAATGTAACAACAATCCACCGCAATCCCAGGCGCTTGCCCGTCAAGGGAATAAGCATTCCTCTAGTCTCCTGGACAGCCAGGATTGGCTCTGCTTTCTTTTTATTTAGTTCTCCCTTAACCAATCCTGTTCACAAGCTCTTTTTAGACTGTGGAAAACTGTTTCAAAAAAGGGGTCAGTCCTACTTTGGCTTTTGCTGACTTTTTTTTTTTTTTTAATTTTGGAAGTCTCCACCTTCTATTAATGTTAATTTACAAAATGAAACACCATGCCACTTTTTTCCCAAAACCTTTATTTGAAGCATGCAGCTAATCCAGAATCTGCCTGCACTTTGATGGGATGTGGGCCCACCGAGGAAAGATAATTTAGGAAAGAGGTTGGCAAGCCCCAAAGTCAAGGAAAATAAGAAAGGAAATGAAAATTTTTGTTATGCAATGATCAATAAGTATTACTGCAATATAGATGTGTAGAAAATATAGAAGGATCAAGCACGCTGAGTAAAAGTAGAAGGAAAAATATGTTTACATTTTTATTAAATGATAGTAAGCAGTCTGTAGAGTAATTACAGAAATAAACACCTATGCATTTAAATGATAGTTTAGCACTTTAAAAGTATGACTAAATTCTTTTCTGGCTTTCTAATTCTTAAGAAACCTTAAGCAAATCTTAAGGAACTCATCCAGTTCTCTCTTTTTCCTCTCTCTTTTTGTCTTTGATTTCCTTATATTTCCTTGTGATGTGATGATGTGTTCCTCTATCCTCATTATCCTAGATGGCCCACAGATGGCATCTGGGCTGTAGCCCAGCTGTCTGTGTCTTAAAAGTCCACCTGGTGATTGTGATGCACGTTGAAGGTTGAGGACCAGTGCTTTCGAGTGGCTCTCCATCTCCAGCTCCAGAATCGACTCAGGCTGAAGTGCTGTGGGATTCTAGATTGGTAGTTCTCAAAGTGCGGTCCGGGGACCATGGGCATCAGCATTCCCTGGAAACTCTTGGGCCTGGTTCCAGATTTACTGAATTGGAAACTCTGGGGCTGGGGCCCTCCGTTTTCACAAGCAGAGGATTCTTGTGCACGTTAGATGCATTCTAGATAATGCATCTCAAAATTCGACACGTCTGTAAGAATCATTTAGGACTCTTGTTTAAATGCGATTTTGGTTCTCTTGGTCTCAGGTAGGGCTTCAGCTTCTGCAGGTGCTGCCAAAGCAGCTGATCCATGGACCACCCTTAGAGTAACAAGGCTCTTAAGTATTAAGGCCACCGGAAACGCATAACTTTTGTTGCAAATTTCAAGTGGGATTCCAATGTAAACATCATTCTCTTGTGGGTTTAGTTAGAATGAGTCAATACCTAAAAAACACTATCTCCTTAAATGAACATGACTTTCTGGATGTCAAAATCTGAAGTGCTAACCTTGGTGGGTGACTGATTTCTCTTTGACAGAGAGCAGGCCCTCAGTGCTTATTGAAAGAATAAGCCTACGAAGGTAACACGAAGGGCCTTTGCCTGAGTGTTGGGCAGCATCGTTCTGTTGAATCTTTTTTTTTTTTAAGATACAACAAGATGTTAAGAAGCGAGGAAAGAGGCACCCACACAGGCAATGATTAGGAGATCTAAGCCAGAAGAACTCAGCATGGCAGCCCTTCCACAGATGGCTTTGCTGGGGTCAACACTTGGCTCCCATCTTTCCCTCCAACATTTTCTTTCTTGAACTGCAACTGAGAAAGAAATGGAATTCTTGAGGGTGGTGAGAATCCACACAAGGCAGTGTTGCCCACATGGAAGAAAATAAGGACCTGCTCTCCTTGTCTTCCTTTGTTAACTCCACGGAAAACTTCCTGCCCCCTTCCCTCCCACCTGCGCATCTTTGTGCTTCTAGCATTTTCAGCCTTTATTTGAAGCAAACTTCTCCTTTTCTTTGCCAAAGATCTCCCTACCAACCCATTTGTCCATCTGTTCCTTCTTTATTCCTTTAACAAGCTTTAGTTCGTTAGTAGTAGATGCTAATCCTTGCCCAGGAGACACTTACAACCTATTGGTTCTTTCTAGCAGAACTCTCTTCTCTTTATGACTTTCTTGACTTTTTGTCCTCAACCTTTTGTAAAACCCAGAGTAAAAAATAGAGTGTGGGAGAATCTACTCAAGAGAGATTTACAAGTACCCCATCTTAAGGATGTACAGATGCTTGCAGAGATCAGGTGTGACTTGAGCTAAATCCTGGACTGATGGATTTTTGGGTTGCCTGGATAACTCATTGAGCAGCTAGAGACTTCTCTGGTCAGTTCCCGCCTTTGCTGAAATGGCGTGGCACAGGGATTGCTGTCTGCTGCCAAGAAGGTGCTGCTGGTGGCTTTGACTGGCCACTGGTTTGTTCCTCCCCGAAATCGGTCCCTGCTCTTGTGCTGATTCAGTCTCTGCAACCAACCTCATAAAATTGAATTACGAGCTTCTGGAACTTTTGTCCCATCGGTTTATTTTCTTATATACGTAGCTCTGAACTGTGAACATATACTGTGAACTAGTACCTTATAAAAAATGGAAAAGGAACGTGTAAAAGGCTCATCCTTCTACTTTTTTTTTTCAGGCAACGAAGCATGCGATTCCACAAGAAAACCAGTAAATAATACCCATAGGGAGAAACGAGGAGAGACTTTGTCAACCACTCCCCTTGAGCCACCCACCCCCAGAAAAAAAAAAAAAAAAACCCAAACAAGTTGGGATTGCATTCTTTGAGAAACTTGGCAAACCAGAATCAGACCTTTACAAATTAACCCTCCATTTTCTGCCCTGAGTGCATTATAATCTGGTGTTAAATTGCATGACTGTTCCTCTTGTGTGACATCAGTAAGACGTGATGCTGGGCTGGAATGCAGCGTTCATGGTCTGTCAGCCCTTGCAGTGCCCTGAAAATCCTAAATCCTACCTCTTTATGGACAATAGCATCAGGCCCCTCCTACGGTTCTTCACCTGTTCCACATATTTTCTATAATGTGTCTATAAAACCTCCACATAAATTCTCCAGTAAGGATGATAATTTGATTTCACAAGTAGGAAAAAATATTCAGAGCAGTCAAATCAATCTGCTTTCAGATTTGCAGAATAAGTTTTGAAAATGGGATATGTGGAGTTCCACAACTCTGCAAACACACACTATTAAATTTATGATCTAATTCAGGCATGTAACGTGGTTAAATTATGGTTACTCTTTGGATCCTGCATGGATTCTAAACCATGATCTTGCATGAATATATATATTTTTCCTTCTTTTGCACTGAACCGCTGTCATTTTTTACAGAGTGAAGA
>PVIY010043016.1:0-20584 GCA_004026745.1 Myrmecophaga tridactyla
TCCTCTCTCTATCATTCTCACATGCAGCGTCATTCAGTATTTTAACATAATTACATTACAGTTAGGTAGTATTGTGCTGACCATTTCTGAGTTTTTGTATCCAGTCCTGTTGCACAGTCTGCATCCCTTCAGCTCCAATTACCCAATATCTTTCCCTATTTCTATCTCCTGATGATCTCTGTTACCAACAGCATATTCCTTAACTTTTTTTATTAATTAAAAAAAATTAACAAACAAAACATTAAGATATCATTCAATTCTACATATACAATCAGTAATTCTTAATATCATCACATAGTTGACTTGCTCAACTTTTAAAAACTAATGAACTGTCCATCTTCTTTCCTTAATGAAATTCTGGTTCTTCTCAAAAGACTGATTGTTCTGAACGTCTTTATAGGCTAGATTTCCTTGATCCATTTACCAAAACACATGAGTTAGGAGTAGAGTTGTAATTGTTGTGAAAAGTAACTGAGTTAGTCTGAGCATCATACAAATTTTTAATTGAAAATGTTAAAGGAATTTACCAGAAGGTTCCTGGTGTTTTCACATAATTGAAGTAAGAACTAAAAAAACAAGCTAAGGGAAGGACGAGAATCACAGACATTCCATGGATTCTGCAGCAGGAGTTCCTCGGCTTTGTTTGCATTTCTATGCACCATAAACTCTAGTCACAGAGGTGTTACTTGATATATTATTACTTTTCCATACTTGAACACCTTCCTCCACCAATTAAATAACTGGCTTATTTTTTTATTTGTTTAGTTTTTCTATACCTTATCATTAATTCATCCCCAAACTATTATGATCTGGCTGAATGTATCCAGGAGGAATCATGAGTTTAGTATCGTTAGCTGTTTTGAGATGGTTAGATTCTGAGAAGAATTTTCCAACCTCCTATCTACGAGATATAAACTAGGTTTCATTCTGCAGATGTTTCGCTTGATCACTCTCTTTTCAGTATGATGCCCACTTCCTCAACTGTGCCTGATAGGGAGTAGTAGTAAAAGTAGTAAAAGATACTACTATCCCTATTTTCCAGATGAGAAAACTGATGGTTAGAAGATAGTTTGCCCCCAAACAAAAAATAAATGATAGTGTTTGAACCCAAGTCAATATACCTATTTCCAAAGCTTATATAATTAATGATTATAATACACCATTCCCTTTCCACCCTTAGAATGTTTTCCTCGTCTCTCAATAGTCCTCCTTATCAGTAATATTCTATATTCTGCAAACATCTATGTCGAATAAACCATGATGGTCACCATGTCTCTGTGTTGATTTATGGATAGTGCAGTTTCATCCAAGACCCCCTATTGGGCTTATCCTAAGAAGTCCAGCAGCTTCAGGAATTGGAATTGTCTAACCTCTCAGATAAAAGGACTTTGGATTAATTGGATAGCTTCCTATGTCAGGATTACCCATGCCAAAGACCTTTTCCAACTCAAATAGGAGCACAATTTGAGAGTTTCTAGAGCTGTCCATCACCTTATTTAAGGTAGTTTCAAACCTTATTGGCAAAGTAGGAGTCGGTATTCATTGGCATTAAGCAACCCTTACATTCTTAGGCAACTGATATTAAGAGCTCATATATGCTAGATTCAGCAACCTCAATCACAGTCAGAATTCAGAGGCCCAGATTAAAAAGATTCATATTAAAACGAACTCAAAAGGATATCAAGAGGGAGGGGCTGAGAGAAAACAAGGTAAATTCTTGGTTTGGAACCAACTATATTAACAGGTACATAATAGCCATTGAGGTAATGTGTTGAATATTATATTTTTACCCCTTCAGATGCACAGATTATTTTATTTGACCCTGGCCACCCTTTTCAGAGAAGCAAAACAAATATATGGGATCCTCTTGTAAATAAACAGAGTTTAACTGAATCTAAAGTAAATCCACTGACTTGGTAGATCATGAAAAGAACCATATTTATTCCCTTACAGTAAAGGGTAGAAGGAATAGTTAGAGAGCTGTGAATGTTACAGTATTTTGGCTCTAGAACCATCTCAGGCTGGCCACGGTGGCTTAACAGGCAGAGTTCTTTCCTGCCATGCCAGATTTCTGGTGCCTGCCCATGCAAAAATAAATAAATAAATAAATAATAAAACCATCTCGAACGTGCCCATAAAATCATGAAATAAACATTTATTTCCTGAAAAATAAACTGAGGATACAAAGAAAAAGTTTTAAAAGTCGAGGGTCCTAAAATTGTACCTTAGTAAAAACGAATTAGAAATGTTTTCTTTTTTATTTGGTTTACGTATACGTGAGCGTGCTTAAATGATAATATCATACTTTTTTGTTTCTTTTTCCCTTTGACTTAGCTCTCCTGCTAAAAGTAACCACAATGAGTAAGGACACTATTGCCTTTTATTTCATTATTATTAAAGAAAATTCTGTTCTGCCTTTCCTCTATTACTTTCAGTGAATTTTAATTTTTGAGGCCTTAACTTTGTTAAAATGCTAAATAATAAAATAGAAGATATAAACCATCACATCCGAACAAGCCCATCTGCAGACGCGAAGCGGGTCCGGGGCAATGATAAAATGGAATTTGAAAAGCCCTCTCCGCGGCTGCGTGACCCAAACCTCGAGCTTAGGGGCGATGCTAGGGCCAGAGCGACCCGGTGCCCCTCACGCCGAGGGCGCGGGACGGCGGGCGCTGCAATCCCTAACTGCCTTTGGGCTACCTGGTAGCAACTGTTTCTTCAGGTTCCGATTGGGGGTTTAGGCACTCGAGTGTTGAGAGATTCCCAGAATTCTCCCAAGCCGGTCACTACATTTCCCTGAAACTCAACCACGGCTCTTCCCCGAGGCCCTAAAAGCTCCAAGAGTAGCCCTCGCGGGGTACTCTCCAGGTTGTCTGGGCCGCATTCTCCGCGCTTCTCTAAGGGCACTCCAGCAGGAACGCCGGCAGCTAAGGGCGGGCCAACTCTGGCCAATCAGGAGCTACGTTCTCTCTGTGCGCTCCTCTCCCGCCCCGCTCCTCCCGTCTCCATGGAAACGCTCCGTGTGTCTGTTCCAAGGCCTGGAACTTCCGTTTCGGTCTACATGGGTTGCGGCCATTGTTTGTATGAACGGAGTCTTTTGACCGGTGTCCGTCCTCCTTAAGAGGCTCCGTAAGTGAAGCGGACTCTCGGGAGAACCGAACCCGAAGGGGATAAGGGCGGGAAGAGCTGTGGCTGAAGGAAGAGTGCAGAAAAGGGAGGGTCAGGGGCCGAGACGCGGCTCTGTCTTAGAAATTCTGGAGACGCCAGTGTAGATGTATTCTTCACAGTCGCCCTCCACACGTTAAATCTGAATAAAGGAAGGAGAGAGGAGGGCAGAGGTAGCCGGGGTACTAGAGTTTGGGAAGTATTGCAGCGGCGCACGAACCCAGGAGGTTCCGCGGACGTCTTCGCTGCAGAGGCAGAGGCCGCGCAAATCCATGCCACTGAGATGCGCAGAACCCGCTCCATAAGAACAATTTATACCACTTACAACGATGCATAAGCTAGGGCAGCCAGTGGCGCGCGCTGTGGGAGGCCAAACCTGTCCTGTCTTGGGTCCTGAATAAATTGTTTTTCTCTCTGGAGAAAGAGGGCTGTTAATTAATTGCTTTTCATTTCCCCCTGGGATCTGTGATTGCAAGGAAGGACCCGGGCTGGTAAAGATTCATGACCCCATTTTACAGGTGAGGAAACTGAGGCCCTGAGATGTCTATATTATCTTCCTCAAAGTCCTACAAGTGGTTGGTAGCAAGGTTGAACAGGTCCTGGGAACCCTAGATCTGACATCCTTCTCTAAGACTTCAGTATCTCTCTGATAGAAACTCTAGTGTCTCTGTTACAACAGCTAAGGGAGGGCAATGGAATTAAGAAAAAAATTTTTAAAAATTGAACGCACCATTTAAATGTATTGCTATTATTTCTATTATTTTTGTTGTTCTTATTATTAATAGTAAACTAGGAAGCCTTGAGGTTCAGAGAGGTTGAATTACACAAAGAGCATCTACATCCCTTCAGAGTCTAAACTGTGAAGCAAATTCTGTATTCTCTTGCCCAAATTAGAGTTGTATCCTTTGGAGTTTCTAGATCATGATAAATAAGATCCAAGGTGCCATTGCTTCCATTGCTCTCCTTTCTGATCCTTAAATATTCTTGGGCTCTTTCTGACCACTTTCTAGGATATTTGGAGGTCATGTCCACTTATTATTTGGACATTTTATTGAATTTAGCAGTTTCACCATGCCTAGCCTTTTATTCCTCCTTTCTTCTTCCTCAGTTCATTGCAACACTCCACCCTTTCCCAGAAGAGGAGCACAAAGGAGGAAAGAATGTTCACGTTTTTTGTCATAGTCTGATCACAAGTGAGTAGGATTGTCTTCTCTTGTTATAAAATGAATTCTCCATGGGTAGTGAGGGGTAGTGGAAATTGCAATGGAAACAGATGGACTGAACTGTATAGAAAATGTTCCTTACTTGCCAGAGAGATTTGCAAACCTCCTATGCAGCACCCACACTTCCTACCTGGTGTCTTTTCTCGACATTTACTCATTTATTCAGCCTGTCTTTCAAGTCTACAATATAGTTAGTACTGTTCTTGGTGCTGTGAGGTAAGGAAATAGAAAAGAATGTCTTTCCTAAACATTGGGGCAATAAATCATATGAGGTCAATAATAATTTCTGGAATTATTGCACATTAAGTAGTGCCAGAATGAGTGGCATTTAGAAGAGAGGAACCAGGAGCTCAGAATGACTAATTATGGATGGGACATGTCATTCCAGACAGGAAGACCATTGTTTAGACTCAGGCAGAATTTGAGGGGACAAAAGGAAAACTGCGCTAATTGCGATAGTGTTTCTTTTAATGAATGAAGAGAGGCCATCTTGTCGAGGGCTATAATGTTCAATTGCTTATTTATCCTTGTGTACCACTCAGAATCCCGTTCACATCTAACAGAGATAACTATTGTTGGCATTTTGGCAAGTTAAATATTTACTTATAGTCTTATTTAATGTACATACATACTCACTAATCCATATGAACACTAATATGTATACATAAATACCTAATAGAAATAGATGCACATGGATTTCTTAAAGATAGATGTAGATTAGTATATATACAGAGTTAGAATTGGGCGGGCCACGGTGGCTCAGCAGGCAGAGTTCTTGCCTGCCATGCTGGAGACCCAAATTCGATTCCCTGTGCCTGCCCATGCGAAAAAAAAAAAGTTAGAATCATGACAGATAGACTTCATGAGAGCAGGGAATGTTCCAGGTATGTACAACCATCCTTGGCTTATAGTAGGCACTCAGTAAATATTCGTTGAATGAATGAATGAATGAATGTGTGAATGAATGAAAGGCTGTTACAGGTATCATTTTTTTAATTTAACATGAAAAACATTTTCCTGCTCATTTTTTGGTAGCATAAGTTTTAATGACTACATGCTGTTCCATTCTAGGCAAATACCATGCTTTATTTAAATTTTCTTTTATTGGGAAAAATTTAAGCATTCCCTAATATTTTGCTAATAAACACTTATTTCTAATGATTATCTTACGCATGATTCATTACCTGTATCTTTATTTCCTCAAGAGTAATCTGATAAATAGAATGACAGTCAAAGGTTATAAATAATTTTTAGCCTCTAAAAAATTTTTCCAAGTTCATTTTGAGAAATATTATGAGAACTTAAACTCCTACAACCATTTCATGAATGATCCTATCTTGTTGGGGGTTTTGAGTATTATTTTGAAAATTTTGCCTTGATTTGAATTCTATTAGTCTTTATTAAGGGTAACCATTAGATAAGATTATAAGTAAATCACTTGCCAAAATGCCCACAATGGTTACCTCTGTTTGATGCGAAGGTGTCTCTGAGTGGTACATAGGATAAATAAGCAAACAATTTTAGAACTACCTTTATAAGGATTCTAAGTAATGTTAAGTTTATTTCTGGGGATTTATATATATTTTTCTATTGTAAATGCCATTAAAAAATAATGATTATTATATGTTTGAACTCTTATTTCATTGACTTTTGTATGTTAATTTGAATTTTTATTGTGATATATTACATTCATGTGAAAGAATTTATGAAAACATATATGTATAATTTAAAATCCAATTGTAACATGAACACCCACCATTTAGACCAACAAATACTTTTAGGAGCCCCCAATACTCCCACAATTTCCACTCCTTCCCCTTTCCTGTTGTAAATGTTATATTTATTAAACATTTGCTTTTTTTCTTTTGTAATTCTACCTAGCTATGTCTAGACTATGTGTACATCTCTAAACAGTATTGTTTAGTTTGCCTGTTTCTGAACATTATATTAATCGAATCATTGTATATAATCTTCTGTAACTTGATTGTTTTGCATGATGTTAGATTTTTACAGTGCATCCATGTTGATTGATTTAGTTGTAATTTCTTTTCACTGACGTTTACTATTTCATGTTATAACAACTTATTTATCCATCCTACTTCTGTTGGGTTTATTTCTAGTTTTTTTGCTATTACAGCAATTATACTCCTAGTACTATGTACTTGTACATATCTTCCGTTGTATGTACTTGTACATATCTTCTGTTATACATGTGTAAGTTTCTCTAAGCTGTAAACCAAGTACTGTACTTGCTGGAACATCGAATACATTCATATTTCCTAATAGTTTTCAATTATTTTCTTGGATTTCCCAGATAGACAGTCATAACCTGTACACATAATTTTGTGTAGTTGTATTGGCAGGTGCTTCAAAGTCAATGTTTAAAAATAGCAGATTAACAATGCATAAAAGGCATTTAATGTGAATACCTTTAATATTTTACATTTGGATTTGAGATATATGTGGGTATCTTTAGAATTGTTTGGTTAAATTGCCTTGTTGCTATTGAATTTTAAGAAGAATATTTTTGGCATCAACTTAAATAATTCTAAGGCTTTTCTTATTTGACATTAATAAGGAAGCTTATACTTAGTAGATTTCTTATTTTGAACCTTCCTGAACCTTTGGTAATGTGCTTTGTTATTGTAGCAGATTGAATTTTCCAAAGATAGCTACATTTGTAATTTATTCTAACCGTCATACCCTTCTTACAATGTGACTGACATTTCTCTCCTGAAAGGTAGGGTCTGAATTTCCTGCTCTCATATCTCTCTGGGGTTTTATTGCCTTGACCAGTGGAGTACAGCAGAAAAAATGCTTTGTTATTTCCGAATATATCATTAAAAGAATGCAGTTTTTGCTTGCATCTTATCAAGAGTCTTGCCACCATGTTGAGAGGTAGCCCAGGCTTACGTAAACGGACCACATGGAGAGTAACTGAAACTTCCCATCAGCAGTCAGCACCAACTTGCCAGCCATGTGAGTCAGCTACCCTGGAAGTAAATCCTTGAGTCCAGTCAAGCTGTTTGATGACTGCAGCTTTATTGACAATTTTCAGCTATCTCATGAGAGATCTGAGCTACAACCACTGAGTCAAGTCACTCCTATAATCCTGACGCCGAGAAATCATGAAGGATAATAAATAATTAACTTTGGAGGGATTAGCTATATAGCAATAAATTATAAATATAAGTATGTTGTTGGATTTCATAACGTTTCACTTTATTCTTTTCTTAAGTTAACATCAATATCCATTAATAAAGCAGGTCTATAGTTTTCTGACTTTTGCTGTCTTGGTGTTTTCTACCCTTTTCAAAAACTTTTGATAGTTTTTCTTTTTTCTGTATGCCCTGAAACAATTTAATAGCATCAAGTAATCTGTTCTTTGAAAATTTGAAAACTCCCTTGAAAAAAGTTTTGGTCCCATTATTATTATTTTTTGTCATACATATAGATAACATAAGATTTCCATTTTAACCATTTTTAAGTGTACATTCAATGGCATTAATTACATCCATAGTGCTTTCAGCCATCACCAGTATTTCCAAAATTTTTTCATCACGCAATCTGTGCTGGTTTTAAAGGATTTATTACCATAGAAAAGGCATGCTTTAATTCTAATCCCATTTTGTAAAGACAACCAGTTCATCTAATCCTTATTCAGTACTGTATATTGCAAACTGTAATTAAATTATATCCATGGAGATGTGACTCAGTCAAGTGTGGGCATTAAACTTGATTAGGTGGACATGTGTCTCCACCCATTCCAGGTGGGTCTTGATTACTTGGGTTCTATAAAAGAGGAGACAGTTTTTGGAGAGAATGCTTTATGAGAACGATGAGAAAGCTACAGCAGAACCAAGCAGAGCCACAAGGCCAAGAGAGCCACAGAGTCCACCAGCCATTGACCTTTGGAGAATGAGGGGAGAGCAGCAGAACCATGGCAGAATAATGAGAGAACCAGAGTCCAATAACCAGAGACCTTCGGAGATGAAGAAGGAAAATGCCCCCAGAGGAGCTTCATGAAACAAGAAGCCAGAAGAGAAAGCTAACAGACTTCACCATGTGTCCTTCCAACCAAGAAAGAAACTCTGAACATCATCAGCCTTCTTGAACCTAGGTATCTTTTCCTGGATGCCTTGGGTTGGACATTTCTAAAGACTTGCTTTAATTGGGATGTTTTCATGGCTTTAGAATTGTAAACTTGTAACTTAATAAATTCCCCTTTTTAAAAGTCATTCAATTTCTGGTATATTGCATTTCGGCAGCTAGCAAACTAGAACACCATCACATGAAGTAATAACTTGCCATTTCCTCTCTCCCCCAGCTCCTGGTAACCTCTAATCTACTTTCTCTGTGAATTTTCTTATTCTAGATACTTCATCTAAGTGGAATTGTACATTTGTCCTTTTGTGTCTGGCTTCATTTACTTAACATGTTTTCAAGGTTCATCCATGTTGCAGCATGTATCAGAACATTTTACGTCTGAGTAATATTTCATTGTATGGCTATATCACATTTTCTTTATTCTTTCATCTATTGATGGACTCATGGGTTGCTTTCATCTTTTTGACAATTGTAAATAATGCTGCTATGAACACTATGTGTTTGAGTCGCTGCTTTCAATTAGCCATAGTAATTCAATATTTAACTTCCTGAGAGACTGAACAGTTTTCCATAGTAGCACTATTTTACATTCTCACAAACCATATATGGGGCGTCCAATTTCAATACATCCTTGCCAATGCTTGTTATTTTCCATTGTTTTTGTTTGTTTCTTTTTGCTGTAGCAATCCCAGGAAGTATGAAGTGGTATCTCATTATTATATTTTTAAGTATAATTTTTTTCTCCGGAACTTGTAGGTTACAGAAAAATCATGCAAAAAATACAGTTTCAATTTACCCCCTCCCCCCATTGCATTTGTGTAATAAATTTGTTACAACTGATGAGAGACTATTATTATAAGTGTATTATTAATTGTAGTCCATAGTTTACATTAAGGTTTACTGTGTTGCGCAGTCCTATGCTTTTTTTTTTAATTTTAATCTAGTAACATATATACCACGTAAAATTTCCCCTTCTAAACACATTCAAGCATATGATTTGGTGCTATTATTTACAATTATGTTCAGTAACTTTTTTTTAACTTTTTTATTGTATAGTATAATGTATATACAAAGCAAAGAAATTAAAAAGCAGTAATTTTCAAAGCACTCTTCAACAAGTAGTTACAGGACAGATTTCCAGAGTTTGTCATGGGCTACCATACGATCCTCTCCCATTTTTCCTTCTAGCTGCTCCAGAATATAGGAGGCTAGAGGGCTTAAATATTTTTTTTATCATCACAATCGACTTTTTTTCCCTTCCTTTTTTTGAGAAAAATAACATATAGATGAAACAGCTATAAATTTCAAAGCACAGCACCGCAGTTAGTTGTAGAACACTATTTTAGACTTTGACATGGGTTATAATTTCACAATTTTAGGTTTTTACTTCTAGCTTCTCTAAAATACTGAAGACTAAAAGATATCAATTTAATGATTCAGCATTCATATTCATTTGTTAAATCCTGTCTTCTATGTATAACTCCACCATCACCTTTGATCTTTCCATCCCTCTCTTTAGAGGTGTTTGGGCTATGGCAATTCTAAATTTTTGATATTGGAAGGGTCCGTCATTAATATGGGGTAGGGAGATGGAACTATCTGATGTTCTGGAGAGGCTGGGCTAAGTTTTAGGACTTATCTGCACCAGGGACCCATCTGGAGTTTGTAGGTTTCTGGAAAGTTATTCTAGTGCCTGGAACCCTTGTGGAATCTTACATATTGCTTTAGGTGTTCTTTAGGATTGGCTGAAATGGTCCTGGTTCGGGGTTGGCAGGTTATGATAGGTAGCAAGGTCTACCTGAAGCTTGCATAAGAGCAACCTACAGAGTGGCCTTTCAACTTTATTTGAACTCTCTCTGCCACTGATGCTTTATTAATTGCACTTGTTTTCTTCCTTTTGGTCAGGATGGAATTGTTCATCGCACAGTGCCAGGTCTGGATTCATCCCTGGGAGTCATCTTCCATGTCACCAGGGAGACTTTCACCCCTGGTTGTCATGTCCCACATAGGGGTGAGGGCAATTATTTCACTTGCTGAGTTGGACTTAGAGAGACTGAGGCCACATCTGAGCAACAACAGAGATCCTCCAGAAGTAACTCTTAGGCATGCCTGTAGGTAGTCTAAGCTTCTCACTACCTACATAAGCTTCACAAGAGTAAGCATGATCAAGGGCATGGTCTATTGATTTGGGTGTCCCTAAAGTTTGACACAGTATCAGGGGATTCCCTGATGGTAAGGTTTAATAGCTCCATATTCTTTCTCCCCTCCCTCAGGGGACGTTGCCAATACTTTTTAATTATCTGCTTAATATACTTTAGGAAATATCCAGGCATTACAGTTATCTATACAGGATTAAAGGACCTCTTTCTTATTCTGTATTTCAGTTGTTCAAATGAGCTATACAGATATGTTGATTATGCACTACAGAAAATTTCAGTTACAGACCAAATAAATCTTTCTTCCATTGGCCTCAAAGACTATGTGTGGTTCTAAAATATAGACACTGTCTTCCTTACCCCTATGTTCTGAATTACTTTAGCCCCAACCTCTTTGGCTTCGATCTTATCTCTAAATATCAGGTTCTATATATAAAACAGCCTCTCAAAATCCAGAAATAATAATCACCACTCCAGACTTAACGTGTCTGCTCTAAAAGCTTACAATCTAGGCCCATGTTTTCTTATATGCATTTTCTAAAGGTGACCATGCCATTGTTGTTCTTTTGCTTCAGGCTTATTTTGTCTCACCAAATGTCCCACATGTTCATTCACATCATTGCATGTCTTGCGACTTTGTTCCTTTTTCTAGCAGCACAACCTTCATTCATAAATATACACCATTGTTCACCAATCTGCTTCTCCATCAGTGCATCCTTCAGCCTCTTGCATTCATCGAGCATCATGTATAAGGCCCAAAGTCTACAGTCCATCAACATCTCAATTTTAGATAATTTCATTGTTCCTAAGAGAAAGAAAACCAGTAAACACACCCTCACCAAATAGAAAATCTAAACCTCCTCTTAACTGTAGTCTCTCACCCCATTATTTACCTCTACTGTTGCTGTGCTTGTGCTGTTGGTTTCCTTTTGAACATAACTCATAGCATGCAATAGCAGTTTTCCCCCTGTACCCTGGACTTAAACACCCTTTATACAAGAATCATATCTTGAAGTAATTCTTGTGAGAACTAATTCATATTTCTATTAGTATGAATCAGTGGGACATGTAGGTCTATGTACCCCCTTTCAATCTTGTTCGTCTTCAATATAGTAGTATTACTTCTAGACCCACTAAGGAATCACCTTCGTGCCTATCTATTCTCTTACATTGGGCTTCAACCTCATTAGCTAATGGTTCACCCATCTCCAGCTTCTATGTATCTCTGAGTCTCCTATTTCTGTAATATAAGCCTCTGATTATACCTTTATGCTGGTCATAAAAGTAGAACAATACATTATCTATCCTTTTGTATCTGGCTAATTTCACCCAGCATTATGTCCTATAGGCTCATCCATCTTGTCAAGTGCTTCAGGACGTCATTTTGTCTTACTACTGCTTAATATTCCATCGTATTTATATACCACATTTTGTTGATCCACTTGTTTGTTGCTGGGCATTTGGTTTGTTTCCATCTTTTGGTGATTGTGAATAATGCTGCTATGAACATCAGTGTGCAAATGTCTGTTTGTGTCGTTGCTTTCAGCTCTTCTGCATATATACCAAGTAGTGCTATTGTTGGGTCATAGGACAACTAGATATTTAGTTTCCTAAGAAACCACCAAATAGTTTTCCATAGTGGCTGCACCATTGTAAATTCCTACAAGCAGTACATAAATGTCCCAGTTTCTTCACATCCTTTCCAACATTTATAGTTTCCTATTTGTTTAATAGCAGCCATTCTTATAGGTGTGAGGTGGTATCTCATTGTAGTCTTAATCTGCATTTCCCGTATAGCCAGTGAAAATGAGCATCTCTTCATGTGCTTTTGAACCATCTGTATTTGCTGTTCAGCAAAATGCCTATTCATATCTTTAGCCCATTTTATAATTGGGTTGTTTGTTCTTTTATTGTTGAGTTGTATGATTTCTTTGTATATACTGGAAATCTAACCTTTGTCAGATATGTGATTTCCAAATATTTTCTCCCATTGAATTTGGCTGCCTCTTCACCATTTTGACAAAGTCTTTTGAGGTGCAAAAGCATTTGATTTTGAGGAGTTCCCATTTATCTATTTTTTCTTTTGTTGCTTGTGCTTTGGGTGTAAAGTTTAGGAAGCTACCTCCTATTACTAGATCTTGAAGATGTTTCCTTCCATTTTTTTCTAGAAGCTTTATGCTAGTTCTTTTATTTCGGTATTTGATCCACTTTGAGTTAATTTTTGTGTAGGGTGTCCTCTTTTATTCTCTTGGCTATTGATATCCAGATCTTCTATGTCCAATTATTGAAAAGACTATTTTGTCCCAGTTCAGAGGATTTGGGAGCCTTGTCAAAAATCAGTTGACCGTAGATTTGGTGGTCTATTTCTGCACTGTCGATTCTATTCTATTGGTAAGTGCTTCTGTCTTTGTGCCAGAACCATGCTGTTTTGACTGGTGTGGCTTTATAATAGGGTTTACCGTCAGGGAGTATAATCCTCCCACTTCATTCTTCTCTTTTAGGATGCTTTTAGCTAATTGGGGTCTCTTTCCCTTCCAGATGAATTTGGTAGTTAACTTTTCCAAATCTTCAAAGTAGGTTATTGGAATTTTGATCAGTACAGTGTGGAATCTGTAGATCAATTTGGGGAGAATTGACATCTTAACTATATTTAGCCTTCCTGTCCATGAGCAGGGAATGTCTTTCCACCTATTTAGATCTCCTTTGATTTCTTTTAGCAATATTATGTAGTTTTCTGTGTTCAAGTCCTTTACATCCCTAAATAAGTTCATTCCTAAGTATTTGATTCTTTTAGTTGCAATTTTGAATGGAATTTTTTCCTTAACTGATTGCTTGGCTAGGCCATTGCTTGTGTGTAGAAATGTTACTGATTTTTGCACAGTAATTTTATATCCTGCCACCTTTCTGAATTTGTTTATTAGCTCATGTAACTTTGCTGTAGATTTCTAGGATCTTCCAAGTATAGTATCATATTGTCTGCAAATAATGAGAATTTTACTTCTTCCTTTCCAATTTGGATGCCTTTTATTTCTTTGTCCTGCCTGATTGCTCTAGCTAGAACTTCTAGCACAGTGTTGAACAATAATGATGTCAGTGGGCATCCTTGTCTTGTTCCTGATCTTAGGGGAAAACTTTCAGTCTCTCTCCATTGTGTACGATGCTGACTATCAGTTTTTCATATGTTCCCTTTTAGTTACCTTTGATTCGTGTCTTTTCGCGTGTTTTCAACAGAAAAGGATGCTGAATTTTGTTGAATGCTTTTTCAGCATCAATCGAGATGATCATGCGACTTTTCCCTTTCAATTTGTAAATGTGCTGTATTGCATTAAATGATTTTCTTGTGTTGAACCATCCTTGCATTCTTGGTGTAAACCCCACTTGGTCATGGTGTATAATTCCTTTAATGTGGTGTTGGATTTGATTTGCTAATATTTTATTGAGAATTTTTTCATCTATGTTCATTAGGGAGATTGGCCTGTAGTTTTCCTTTCTTATAGCATCTTTACTCAGTTTTTTGTATTAAAATGATATTAGCTTCATAAAATGAATAGGTAGAGTTCCTTTTTCCTCAATTTTTTGGAAAAGTTTGAGCAGGATTGGCATTAAGGCTTTCTGGAACGTTTGATAAAATTCCCCTGTGATGCCATCTGGCCCTCGGCTTTTCTTTGTAGGAAGATTTTTGATGACTGATTGAATCTTTTTATGTGTGATTGGTTTGTTGAGACCTTCTATTTCTTACTGAGTCAGTGTAACTTGTTTGTCTGTCTTCAGGAATTTGTCCATTTCATCTAAATTGTCTAGTTTGTTGGTGTATAGTTGTTCATAGTATCCTCTTATGATTTCTTTTACTTCTTCAGAGTCTGTGGTAATGCATCTCTTCTCATTTCTGATTTTATTTGCATCCTTTCTCTTTTTTTGTCAGTCTTGCTAGTGACCCATCAATTGTATTGATTGTCTCAAAGAACCAACTTTTGGTTTTATTGATTCTTTCTATTGTTCTTTTGTTCTCCCATTCATTTATCTCTGCTTTAATCTTTGTCTTTTCCTATTTTGGGGGCGGTTAGTTTGCTGTTCTTTCTCATGTTCCTCTAGGTTTGCTGTTAAGTCCTTGATTTTTGCTCTTTCTCTGCTTTTTAATATAGGCATTTGGGGCAATAAATTTCCCTCTCAGCACAGCCTTTGCTGGATCCCGTAAGTTCTGATAAGTTGTATTCTCATTTTCATTCATCTCCAGATAACTACTGATTTCTCTAGCAATTTCTTTGACCCACTGATTGTTTAAGAATGTGTTATTTAATCTCCATATATTTGTGAATGTTCTCATTCTTTGGTGATTATTGAGATCCAGCTTCATCCCATTGTGATCAGAGAGAGTGCTTCAAATAATTTCAGTGTCTTTAAATTTATAAAGGCCTGTTTTGTGCTCCAGCATATGATCTATCCTGGAGAATATTCCATGAGCATGAGAGAAGAATGTATATCCTTCTGCTCTGGTGTGCAGTGACATATATATGTCTGTTAGGTCTAATTCATTTATCAAGTTATTTAACTTCTCTAATTCCTTGTTGATCATCTGTCTCGTTTTATCTATAGAAGAGTGGTGTATTGAAGTCTCCTGTTATTGTTGAAACATCTATCACTCCCTTCAGTTTTTCCAATATCTGTCTCATGTACTTTAGAGCTTCTTAATTGGGAGCATAAACATTTATAATTGTTATATCTTCTTGGTGAATTGACCCTTTAATGAGTATATAGTGTCCTTCTTTGTCTCTTATGATGTCTTTACATTTAAAGTCTATTTTGTCTGATATTAGTATAGCTATTCCTGCTTTCTTTTGGTTATAACTTGCGTGGAAAATCTTTTTCCATCCTTTCACTTTCAGTCTATTTGTATCCTTGTGTCTAAGAGGAGTCTCTTGTAAGCAGCATATAGCTGGATTATGTTTCTTAATCCATTCTGCAAATCTATATTTTTTAATTGGTAAGGTTAGTCCGTTAACATTCAAAGGTATGAGTGAAAATGCATTTCTTGATTCCCCCATCTTATCTTTTTTATTTTATTTGTCAGATCTATATATTCTTTTCCCTCTTTGTCTTCATATTCTTTAAATTACCTTTAGTGATACTATTCAATGCTATGCCCTCCTCCAGACCTCCCTCTCCTGTCATTTGTTTTTCAGCTGACAGAACTCCTTTTAGTATGTCTTGTAGGGCTGGTCACTTGTTGACAAATTCCTTCAGGACTTCTTTTTCTGTGAAAGCTTTAATCTGTCCCTCAATTTTGAAGGACAGTTTGGCTGGCTACAGAATTCTTGGCTGTAAGTCTTTCTCTTTCAGGATCTTGAATTTATCATACTACTATACTGCCTTCTCGCCTCCAGGGTGCTAGTTGAGTAGTCTGAACTTAGTCTTATTTGGTTTCCCTTGTATGTATTAGTTTGTTTTTCTCTTGCTGCTTTCAGGATTTTCTGCTTCTCTTCAACATTTGACAGACTGATCAATATGTGCATTGGAGAAAGCCTATTTGTATTTATTCTGCTTGGAGTTCTTTGAGCTTCTTTGACTTGCATATTTATGTCCTTTATGAGGGTTGGGAAGTTTTCCCCCATTATTACCTCAACTACTCTTCCTAGCCTTTTACTCCTCTCTTCTCCTTCTGGGACACCAATGATTCTTATATTTTTGTGCTTTGTTTCGTCTATCATTTCCCTGAATTCCCATTCAGTTTTTTCCATCTTTGTTGCCATTTGTTGTTTTGACTCTTTGAAGTCAATTATCCTGTCCTCTATATCATTTATTTTTTCTTCTATCTCTTCAAATCTAGTGTCGTGTGCCTCTAGTATGTTTTTTATTTGGTCAACAGAGTTTTTAATCTCTGTGATTTCCACTATTTTTCTATTTATTCTTTCAAATTCTTCTTTATGCTCTTCTGCTGTCTTCTTGATCTCCTTTAAACCATTTGCTATCCCACTTATTTTATTAAGTAGAGTTGTATGAACATATTTGATTAGTTGTTCCAATGTCTGTGCCTACTCCGGTGTTTTAATTTGATCATTAGGCAGGTCTATTTCTGTCTGCATTTTGATATACTTAGTGATCTTCTGCTGTCTTCGTTGAATGTAAATATCTTGATTAATTTACTTGGAAGTTGATTTCTTTCAGTTGTCTAAGGCCTTATGTTTGCAAGATGGTTGTACAGCAGGGAGCAGGGCACGGGTTCGGCATTTAGTAAGGTGATTTGTTACAGGGAGGTATAGGTGCAGTTTGGGGATGTTACGCTGATGCTTGTGAACCTGGGAGCCAGAGAGGTTGTAGTTGTGCGAGTGCGCATGTCTGGAGGGCATAACCCTGGTGCGTGCTGGTCTAAGGCAGGGTGCCCTTTGTGTGCATGTACAGAGCTGTGGCAGCAGGTCAGCATTAGTCCTTTGTGATTTGGGGCAGATGTGACCCAGCTGCGCAGGTCAGCACTTTCTCAGAGCTGTGAAGTATGGCTGAGGGTCATGTGCGTGCTTGGTTCTAGGACTGCTGTAAAGTGCTGTTCCCAGTGCTGAATGATGTGATTGGGGGCCCGTGTGCATGTGTGGGCCTGGGAGTGCTGTAAATGGATGCACAGAGCTCAGGTGGAGTGGAGTGAGGCTGTGCAACACTATGGGCTATAGCTGGGGGGGGCGGGCTTCAGCAGGGGCAGCCTAGGTATGGAGGTTACTGCCTGCAGACTTTGTGCACTGGCAACCACCTGCAGGGAACAGGGAGGGGGAGGCAGTGCTCAGGAGGGGTGCAGAAGAGGTGGGTTGGCCTGCAGTTGGGGTGGGGGTGGGGGCCAGGTACAGCACTGGGGCTGGTGGGGTGGAGGCACCTGGAGCGCAGACGTGGGAGCAGATGATGGTGTTTGGGTGCGTGGGGTCTGAGGTGAGTCTCTGGTCGTGGGGCTGCGCTGGTGAGGGTAGCGTGCCCATAGCTTGGCTTACTTCCTAGTCCTGGGCTCCTGTCTGCACTCCTGCGGGTTCTGTGCCTCCACACCAGGCTCCAGCCCTCTATTTTCCAGTTCCTCGGCCTCTGCAACCAGGGCTGCCGCATGTGGTGCAAAAGGCTTTCCCAGGTCAGCCACACTCCCAAATTGCCACCTCAGTTGCTCTACTGTCCCCTCTCTAACTTCTCCATGGAGCAGGGCTAAGCTCGAGCTGCTCTGTTTGGCGATCTTCCCAGAAGTTCTCATTATGGTTTTGATTGGCATTTCTCTAATAACTAGGGCAGTTTGTTGATAATTTGACCAATTTCTTTCACAATTTATGGTCTGTTCAGGCTTTTTCTCTTTTCTAAGGACCGTTTTGAATGATTTTCTAGGAAAATATATTTCTCCCATTCACATTTTCCCCAAACTTATTTTTTAAAGAATCAGGCAAAGTGCTCACCTGATATTCATTTAAATTTTTCTCTTTGATATTACCCAGTATCATTTCTAACTTCTTTTATTTGTGCTCATTCCCTTTTTCTTATTTCTTTGATTAGTTGGCTGGGGATTTATCTATTTAATTGTTAATATTTTTCCCTGAAAGAACTGTCTCTTGGATTTATTTGACAATGGTAAATATTTTTTTCAATTCCAACATTTTCTTTTTCAAAATTTTTAACATTTTCCTTTTAACTTTTGAATGTTAAAACCAAGGACACTACTTGGTTTTTCTTGTTCAATAGCCATATTATATACAAATAATGATATTTTATGCTCTTTCTTTTAATCTTTGTGCTTCTTTTCTTTCTTTCTCTCTCTCTCCTCTCTCTCTCTCTCTTTCTCTTTCTCTCCTCTCTCTCTCCTCTTCCTCCCCCCCTTTCTTTCTTTCTTTCATGGTTTTGGCCAGGCCCTCCTGTATATACTTGAAAGTAGCTGTTATGGTAGTCATCTTATCCTACCATCTTAACAGGAATACATATAAACGTTTTGCATTAAGCTTACTGTTTCTGGTAGGTAATAACCTTTACTAGTTTAAGGATTTCCTTTATTTCCAGTTTGCTAAATATTTTTTTGATCATATGTAGGTGTTAAAATTTATCACATGCTTTTTCTACATTGATTTAGATAATTATGATTTTTCTTCTGTAGTCTATTAATATAGTGGATTATATTGATATCTCATATTGAACTATCCTTGCATTCCTAGAATAAACTGTGTTTGATCATGAACTATATTTTTAACGCAATATTGAATTCAGTTAGCTAATTTTTTATTGAGGATTTTTGCATTTTCATAAAATTTAAAAATGGGTATGTAATTTTATTTTTTTGTATTGTCCTTATCTGATTTTAGATTAAGATTACACTAACCATATAAAATGAGCTGGCAGTTTTCCCTCTTTTTCTGTTTTCTAAAACAATGTCATTAGATAGTAATTAACAGTTATTTTAATGTTTGCTAGAACTCATCTATAAAAATGAGTCTTAGATTCTTGGGGTAGGAGGGAGAACTTTAACTATCATGTCAGTCTCTTTAATGATCATTGGTCTATATAATTTTCTATTCTCTCATCTATTTCAGCATTTTATATTGACATTCAATGCTTTACTAGGAATTTGTCCCCATAACATAGCTTTTCAACAGTGTTTGCATGTAGTTCATAACAGCTTTGTATTATTTTAAAACCTTGAGTCTGTAGTTACTTCCCCATTTTGCCCTGTATTCTGTTTAAAATCATCTTCTCTCTTTTTCAAAATCAGTTTTGCACGTATCTGACTTACAAATTTTTAAGAATATATTTTGGCTTCTTGCATTTTCTCAATCAAATGTATTTGTTTCTTACCCCTTTAACTCTCAATTTTATCCTTATTTTTTTGAGGTTTGCTGTTTTTTGGGGGGGGATTTGAATGCTTAGTTTAGTTATTTTTAGGCATTTTCATTTACTTTAAGAACGTTCCTTTAAAATTTTCTTTATCTGGTGTCCAGATTTTAATATGGAATAATTATTATTCAGTTTAAATTTTTCTTAACTGTTGTTATGTTTTTGTTTTTAATATAAGTACTATTTTAATATGTTACTTCAGTTCCAGAAGTGTTATTTTATCTATTCTATTGTTATTAGTTTCCAATTTTATTACATTACAGCTGGATAATGTATTCTGTATAATTTTAACCCTTTGAAATTAAATGAGATTTCTTTTTTGGACAATTACACAATCTATCTAGTAAACATACATGTGTTCATGAAAAGGATGTGTCTTTTGTGTTTTGTGGGAATAGCATTCAACAATGAGAAAATAACTTGTTTATTAATTGTATTGTTCAGTCTTCATAATGTTGCTTTTTTCTTGGTTTGTTTGATCTATCATTTCATGAGAGGGAAGCATTAAATATTTCTAATTAAAAAGTGTCGTATGTGTATTTCTCCTTGCACTTGTGACAGTTGTTACTCAATACATTTTGAAACTTTATTTATAGGTGCAATTTATTTTGCATTTTTTGTCTTATCATTCACTAGTATATTTAAAAAAATACCGTTTTTGTCCATTACAATGTTTTACCATAAATTTTATCCAAACTGAAATTTGCTATTCCAACTTTCTTTTCGTTCTTATTTGGTGGTACATCTTTTTCCATCCTTTTATTTTCTATGTATTTTTCTTTTAAGTATTTCATATAGACCACATATTGTTGAATCTTATTTTTAATAATTATCTTTTAATTGGTAAGATTAAGCTGTTTACCATTTAATTACTGTTCTATTATTTCTGCTATGACATTTGTGTTAGTTAGATTCAGTTGTCAACTTGGCCAGGTGAGCATACCTAGTCTTGTTGCTGCGGACATAAGCCAACAGTACGTGAACCTCATCTGTTGCCAATTACATCTGCAGTCAGCTAGGAGGCGTGTCTGCTGCAGTGAGTGACGTTTGGCTTAATTGGCTGGTGCTTAAATGAGAGAATGCAACGTAGCACAGCCT
>PVIY010043017.1:0-20589 GCA_004026745.1 Myrmecophaga tridactyla
TAGTATTGTGCTGTCCATTTCTGAGTTTTTGTATCCAGTCCTGTTGCACAGTCTGCATCCCTTCAGCTCCAATCCTCCTTTGAATCTTAAAACAAAACTGGAATGAGCAGGGAAAGAAGGTCTGGGAATCTATTGGAAAACCCGAGCCTGGAGGGAAGGGAAAACAATCTACTCAAATTTTCTGGCTTTCTGGACTCAAAGTTAGTGTTCCTCTGACCACTAGCTGCAGCAGATACTTTTGGAGGTGCCAGCCCAGCCTTTGCCTGCACCTGAGAGCTGGCCCCGCCCCACCCACACTCAGAGTCCTCTAGTAACATCTGTGCCTGCCAGCCCCAGCTGAGGTGGCTTGGAGCGGGAAGAGGTGAAGATCCAGAAAGGGGCAGGGAACGGACGTGCAGAACCACAAGGGATAACTGCTGCCCCGGGCTTCCCAGGGTCTTGGTCAAGGCCGGCTCTATTTCCACTCATTATTTTTCCTTAAGCCAGTGGAGTGAGTTCTAGCAATGGTTCTTAATCCTTTTTGGACCACAGGCCACTCTAGGAATCTTAAGAGGACGTAGGAACCGCCCCCAGAAAGAAGCACCTGTGCACACAATTTGAGAAACAACAACAGGAGTGCTTTGCAGACCCCCAAAAATGGAGGCAGGACCTCAGTTAAGAACTCCTGCCCAGGTAAAGGCAGCTGGGCAGCGGGTCCCAAAATGTGGCTGTGAGACAGTATAATGGGAGGACCAGGGAAACTGAGATTAAAGTTCTAGCCTCCCACCCCCCAGACCCATTAAGAGCCATGTGGGAGAATGTGTGTGCAATCAGAAGGAAGGCTCACACACAAACACAAAAAGAGCATAAAACACATAAGTACAGCTTACTGAAATATTAGAAAGTGCATATATATGATACCTCAATCCAGGTCAAAAGATGAGAACTAATTGCCAGCATTCCAGAAACCTCCCCCCTAACCCTTTCCAGTTGTAAACTGCCCCGTTCTTATGTCCTGCACCCAAGATAATCACTACCTGACTTTTACCATAATCATTACTATGCTTTTCTCTACAGTTTACCATCCAGGCATGCATCTTTATCCAGCGTGGTTTCCTTTGGCTTAATTCTGGACTTTTACATGGCATGTATTCTGTTATGTCTGGCTTCTTCCCTTTAACACTGTGTTTGTAAGTTTATCTTTGCTGTTGCAAGTATCTTAGTGTGTACCTTTTCATTGCTGTATAATATTCCATTTTATAACTGCCACAATTTATCCCTTCCACAGTTGGACATTTGGATTATGTCCAGTTTGGGGCTGTGTAGTATAGAATGTAACCTTGCCTAATAAGAGGTCTGGCCATTGTCCTCAGCTTCTGGGAAGTACTCTCTGGAATGCCATACCTGATAGGAGTGCCTTTGTTTACCTGGAAGCCTGAGGTCCCCAACAGTCTAACAGTATGATTAGGGTGGGAGCTGGATGTGCCAGAAAGACCAACAAAACAATTTAGGGTGGGAGCTTTGAGTCAACCTCCACCGGTACTGAAGGCTGAAGTCACGCCTTCATAACAGAGCCTGTTGGGGACTGATTCACGTCCCCCATAAAAACATGGTCAAGTCTTAATCCCTAGTCCTGTGGTTGTGAACCCCTTTGTAAATAGAGCCTTTTAAGATGTCATTAGTTAAGGAAGCAATAGGGAAGGAAGCCGAGTCCACTGTGCCAGACATTTTGACTCACATCACTTCATTCCTCCAAAAATAGGTTTCACCATCCTGTTTTTCCAATTGGGGAAATGGAATCCCAGGGTAATAAAGCTTTTCCAAGATATCTTAGCTAGTAGGCTGTAGAATTCACCTGCAAATCTAAGTCTGCCCTGGCTCCAGGAGGCACGGGCTTTGCAGCTGTTTAACAACCCCCACTTCCTCGATTGTTGGTTGAGATTCCATCCTGCCAGACCAGGAGTCTCTCTCCAAATTGTGAAATTTCACAAACTACCCGGTCAAATGCGAATTGGAGAATCTCCCGATTAAAGCCCTGAGCATCTATCAAATATAGGGTGGGAGAGGGGCTAAGGTAGTTTCTGATCCGAGTCCCTTCTAAAACCTGACTCTATTTCCTGTTCTTGAAGGCTATGATTACCTCCCTCTCCTTCCCATAAATTGAACTTTTTTGAATAAGTATAGAGAATAGCTTTGTTTTTGCAATCAAATGAACCATTATGAAGAAAGAAATCAACACATTCCTTTTCTTTCTCACTTTTCTAAATCCTTCCTGGAATCTTCAGAGATGACATTTAGAATGTCTCAGTCACCAACACTGGTCAAGCTGAGGAGCACGAGCTGGTTCACCGTTCCCTTCCTCTATAACCAGCTATGCCAAAGACACGTTACACTTTCACTCAGGGAGCAATTGCGTAGTGGGAGAAACTTGGATTTGGCCATAGAGTGCAGTTCAGTTTCTGCCTCTAGAAATTGCAGCAAAGCCGCTTCACTTCCCTGAACTTCAGGGTTTCCTCACCTGCAAAATGGGAATATCACCTCCATCACATGGTTGTTTTATGGATGCCAGAAGATGACATCCATAAAGCAACCAGCACCAAGAAAGTATAAGCGGTAAATATTACTTTGACTTTAAACCTCAGATATTCAGGGGAAATAGTTATTACAAATGCTTTCCTGTTGTTCATGAAAACTGTGATATCATCCTGGACATGATGATATTTTGAAATCTAAGATGCAGCTCCTGAGCTGAGGTCATGTCCCAAGCTCTGGTTTAGAATCTGCGAACGCTGCACTTGAGATGTGGGCTCCAAGGAAGGGCGCATGATGGCTGAGGCAGCTTGCTCATCCTCAAAACAGGATCATCGCTTCCAGGCTTAAAAATCCTGCTTCATGGTGACAACTTCTCCGAGCAGGCAGCATTGTCCCTGCTGCTCCATAGAGCTGTGATTCACACCCCGTGCATGACTCTGCCAAGATCCTGGAGAGCTCTGGATCCTGCCCCAGTGGTCAGCAGCCCCCAGTGCCAGCCGTGTGAAAAAGAGGCCACTTTGCATTTGATACAAAGCATCAGCCGGTCTCATTCATGGTGCCCGGAACATGCAAAGCTCCGGACTGGAAAGAAGGGATGAAAAGTAGCACTTCAACACAATCTCTCTTTCCTGCCTCCTCACTGCTGGGTCTTTCACAGACCGAGATGAACACGCAGTGGCTTGTTTTCTCCATGCCTCATCACCCCAGATGTCGAAAGATGTTATTCTGGGGAACAGCTCGAGAAAAGCCCTATTTTCCTCGCTCCGCCTCACCTGCCAAGAAGCCCCAGGCCGCAGGTGCCTGGCAGAGGCCGAGGAGCTGCCAGGAAGCATCAGCCCATTCACACTGCTTGAGAAGTGGCCTCCCTGTGCCAAGTCCCAACCCTGGCAGCGCCATCCACAGGGCTTGGTTCCCATCAGCCGCACCTGTCTGCCCAGGCCTCAAACCCTGCGGCCCACCCCTGCTGCTTCACACAGATGCAGGTGACACTGTGACAGGGCTTCCACAGAGGTTCTCCTTCTGACAAAGCCTGGCTTGTTCAAAACACTGAGTCTCAAAGAGGTCTTGAGTGTCCTGGAAATAAGCGAAGTAAAGAGACTGAATTTACCCTATAGACCTGTTCTTTGCCTATAAGGTAAATGCAGGTGGAGGCTGGGAAGGGACATTAGAGGGTGGTACAGGCAGACCTTGGAGATACTGTAGGTTTGGTTCCAGAGCACCACACTAAAGCCAGTATCACAATGGGGCAAGTCACATGAATTCTTTTGTTTCCCAGTGCATATACAAGTTATGTTTACAGTATGCTATATGTCCATTAAGTGTGAAGTAGCATTATGTCTAAAAAACAATGTACATATCTTAACTAAAAAAATACTTTATTGCTAAAGAATGCTAGCCATCGTGTGAACTTTCAGGGAGTTGTAATCTTTCTGCTGGTGGAGGGTCTCGCCTCAGTATTGATGGCTGCTGACTGTTCAGGGAGATGGTGGCTGAAGACTGGGGTGGCAGTGCAATTCTTAAAATAAAACAATCAAGTTTGCTGCATCAATCGACCCTTCTTTTCACAGAGGATTTTATAGCATGTGATGCTGTTTGACAGCATTTTACCCATAGCAGAAGGTCTTCAAAAGTTGGGAGTCAACCCTCCTAAAGTCTGCTGCAGCATTAACTAAGTTTATGTAACATTGTAAATCCTTTGTGGTCATTTCAACAATGTTCACAGCATCTTCACCAGGAAGAGATTCCATCTCAAGAAACTGCTTTCTCTGCTCTTCCATAAAAGGCAATGCCTCATCTCTTCAACTTTTATCATGAGATTATACTCATTCAGTCACAGCTTCAGCCTGCACTTCTAATCCTGGTTCTCTGGCTATTTCCATCACATCTGCAGTTACTTCCCCCTCTGAAGTCTTGAACTCCTCAAAGTCATTCATGAAGGTTGGAAGGAACTTCTTCCAAACCCCTATTAAAGTTTATCTTTTGACCTCCTCTCGTGAATCATGAATGTCAGTCATGGCATCTAGAATAGTGAATCCTTCCCAGAAGGTTTTCAATTGGCTTTGTCCATATCCATCAGAGAGGAATCACTATCTATGGCAGCCATAGTCTTACGAAATATATTTCTTAAATAATAAGACTTGAAAATCAAAATAACTCCTATGGGCTGCCAAACAGATGTTGTGTTAGCAGACATGAAAACAACATCCATCTCATGTACATCTTCAGGGTTCTTGGGTGACCAGGTGCATTGTCGATGAATGGGTTATATTTTAAAAAGGAACATTTTTTCTGAGCAGTAGGTATCAACGGTGAGCTTAAGTCATTCAGTAAACCATGTTGTTAACAGATGTGCTGTCATCCAGGCTTTGTGGTTCCATTTATAGAGCATAGGAAGAATAGAATTAGCAGAATTCTTAAAGGCCCTGGGATTTTTCAGAATGGTAAGTGAGCATTAGCTTCAATTTAAGTTACCAGCTGCATTAGCCCCTAACAAGAGAGTCAGCCTCTCCTTTGGCTTCAAAAGGCATTGACTTTTTCTAGCTATAAAGTCCTAGATGGCATCTTTTTCCAATGGAAGGCTGTTTCATCTACACTGAAAATCATTGTTTATTGGAGCCACCTTCTTCAATCATCTTAGCCAAATCTTCTGGATAACTCACTGAAGCTTCTACATCAGCATTTACTGTTCATCTTGCTCTCTTATGTTATGGAGATAGCTTCTTTCCTTAAACCTCTCCATAATACAGAACCAATCTCTGCTAGCTTCAGACTTTTCTTCTGTGGCTTCTTCACCTCTCTCAGGCTTCAAGGAATTGATGAGCGTTAAGGCTTTGCTCTGGATTAGGCTTTGGTTTAAGGGAGGTTATGGCTGGTTTGATTTTCTACCCAGACCACTAAAACTTTCTCCATATCAGCAATAAGACTGTTTCACTCTCTTATTGTACAAGTGTTCATTGGAGTAGCACTTTCAATTTCCATCAAGAGCTTTTCCTTTGCATTCACAAGTTGGCTTACTGAGGCAAGAGGCCTTGTTTTCAGCCTATCCTGGCTTTCGACATGTTTCCTCACTAAGTTTAATCATTCCTAGCTTTTGACTTAAAGTAAGAGATATGTGACTCTTCACCATTGTAGGGCTACTAATTTCTTGGGAGGCCGGAGAGAGGGAGAGATCCAGGGGTATGGTCTGTTAGTGGAACAGACAGAGCACACACATTTATCAGTTAAGTTTTCCATCTTATATGGGTGCAATTCATAGTACCTCTAAGCAATTACAATAGTAACAGCAAAGATGACTGATCACAGAACACTATAACAGATACAATAATGAAAAATATATAATATATTATAGTTATTTTAATATTATAATAAGATATTATAATAGAAAAATATTGGGAGAGTCACCAGAATGTGACAGAGACATGAAGTGAGAAGTTGATGCTGAAAAATGGCACCCATAGACTGGCTTGAATGTAGTGTGGCCACTATTTGTAAAAGATGCATTATCTGCAAAGTATAATGAAGAGAGGTACGCCTGTAATCCTCAGATTCACAGATTCTCAACCCTGACTGCATGTTACAATTGTCTGGAAACTTGGAAAAAAGGAGATTCTTATTTAAATGATCTAGGTGGGAGAATTTGAGATATCCCTAATCTGGTTCAATCCGCTTGTTTTACAGACAGGAATCCTGAAGTCCTAAGAGAAAAAAGGCTTTGGAAATTGTCAATCTTGTCCAGTTTACTTGTTCTGTAGATGGGAAAACTAAGCCCAGAAGGTTAAATAGAATTGCCCAGGGTTCCACAGCTAACAAAAGCTATGGTTTCGAATTTTGTGAAGCTTGATTTTTTTTTTTTTTTGGTATGCTGTATAGCGGGGGTCACATTTCATTCTTTTTCCATCTGAGTATTCCATTATTGCAGCACCATTTGTTGAATTTTTTGCTTGTTTGTTTTTTAGGAAGTGCATGGGCCAGGAGGCAGCTTGATTTTTAGTTGTCCCAAATAATACTTCTCTTATTTCTCATTTCATTGCCATAAAGATCTGCTTTAAATTCATCATGTTTCCTTACTGCTCTAAGAGTAAGTCTCCATTTCTTAGCAAGGTACCAAGGGCCCCTCTTACTTTCCTAGAAATATCACCCTCATACCCAGGCAACTCTGAACCTCATAATATTCCAGTTTCACCTACAGAGTTTGTGCATGCTAGGTCTGTGCTTCTGAAAAAGCTAGTGCTGCTAGGATGCATCCCCCTAGGCCTGAGGGGTGGCCAAGACACAGCTGCTCTTTGGAGGGTAGGGAGGGAGTATGGTTGGAGCTTGGACACGTAAATTAGGTGTCCACATACATGCAAGCACAGCCACTCTCTGTTCAGGCTGGAGTCAGAGAGGGGAGGCTCCCCTTCACTTCTCCATGCTCCAGGGAACCCAAGACTTCAAAGTTCACACTTCGCCTTCCAGGTGTCGTGAAGGTAAATTTGTCAAGGTGGGAAGAGAGAGCCTATGTAACTATTCATCTAATATATAAGCGTTAAGTGTTCACATACCGTCTGTGGCCTTCAGTTTGTGCCCTGACCCTGTGTGTATTACCTCCTGTAGGTGCAGGCTTAGTGGTCCCTGACTGGTGAGATGGCCCCTGGAGCTCCTGGTGTGGCATTTAGGCATTTAGGGAACTGCTCTCAGCATTGACCGCAACCAGATGCACAGGGAGGGCGGCGTCAGCCCTAGCTGTTGGGGGGTAAACTGCTCCCTGCCCGTGGTTTGCAGTGTTGATATAAGGAACCAGGATATGGCATCCCCAGCCCTGGCTTGATGAGCACTTCCTCCCTTTCTTCACCCCATATATGGTTCTTAAAAATGGCCAAGTCTTGTTTTTAAGCTCCAAAGCTGTAGTCTTTCTTTCCACAACAGGATTTCCACAGAATATATGAATATCAAGAGCAGAATTTCTGGGTCATAGGGTATCTCAGACATGTAACTTGTCTAAGTAATTCTAGATTGTTCTGTAGAATGGCTGTACCCATCTTCCATTCTACCAGCTATGATTGAGGGTTCCTCTGTTCCCACATCTCTGCCAATGCTTGAGATTAGATGGCTTTCTGATTTTGCCAGGTTACCCATAGAAAAGTCACATCTCACTGCTGCACTAATTTGCATATTTTAAAATTACCAATTATTTTCAGCATCTCACTGTGTGCCAGTTAGCTTCAACCAGTTCTAGCTTGAGAGACCAGCAACCAGGATGCTGAAATCAGATTCACTGTGACACTGAATGGTAGAGTTACCTATGATCCCTACAGCGTTTTCTATTCCTGTTTATTCTCTTTGGCTCTTCATCTCTTTCTCTCTCAACCTCTTGCTCCCTGCTCTCCAGCTGAACTGGCCTCTCCCACCTCAGAGACTCTTGCCTCTGTTCCTTGTGCCTGGACCACTTTAGGCCCGGGATGAAGGGGATAAATTCACAAGGTACATTCTCTCCCCTGCCTCAAGTCTTTGCTCAAATGTCATCTCATCAGGGACACACTCAGTGGCACATAGACTACTTTCTCTTAATTTTTCTTCTTTGCATTTCCTACCACCTGACGTTTACATTGCCTATTATGGCATGCATTTATCCTATGGGTTCTTTTCTCTCTCCTCGGTGCCTGAAGAGCAAGCGTGGTGTCTGTCTTGTCCACTAATGAATCCCAAGTGCCTGGAAGGGTGTTGGCTCCTAGTGGGCACTCAATAACCATTTGTGGAAGTCAATAAATTCTTATTAGTTCCTCCAACCAACATATTGTCAAAACACTTAGATGCAAACATCTGGGGACTAATCACTTTTTTCAGGGTAATTTTTAGATCACAAAATACATGAGAGTAGGGAGAGGCATTACAGAATGACAAGACTCACAAGCAGGTGAATAACCATCGATGGAGTGAGATTTCCCTTGGAGATTCAATTAGTTTCCCCAGGCTGTCTCGTGCCTTCCTCAAACGGATCCACTCAACCTACAGCTTGAAAAGAAACAGACATTTCTCCTAAATGTGAGATTATTTCCTAGAGTTCATATACAACAATTTACTTTGGTTGTCTCATTGCTTTTGCTGCCTTGATGTTCATTATTTTTTTTAATTTACAAAATATACCTTTCCGTAAGAAGAGAGCCATTTTTAGGCTGTTCGTTTCAGTCCACCACGTGACAGAATTACAGAAGCACCTTGTCACAGTTGCATAAATATTTTTTTAAAAAGCTTAAGTGCATTCCCTTCCTCCAAAACTTGTGACACGGGGGCTAGAATTCTGACATATCTTTACAAAAAAAAAAAAAAAAAAGTCAGCCGAGTATCAGTTGTAAAGGCACTGTCCTTTGTTTAAAAAAAAAAAGTTTTAACCCCATGGTGGGGGGAAAAACTAACATTGTCACTAGGATATGAAGAAACCATGGTGAGGAACTAGCAACAGTCCAGGCCCACAGAATGGCTGGTGGCATCTGCTCCGAGGGCCTTTATCAGGCAGCCTTGTCTGTTCTATTCAGGACTCCCAGAACGATTGTTGGCGTGATGTAGACAAATTGACGCAAATTAGTTTAGCATGGGCTGTGCAAAGTTTAAGCTTGTTGAGCAATGCTCGGGGACCACATAGCAACAGCTCCCAGCACTATGCAAAAGGTGTTGGATGCAAAGTACTTAATGGCCCAGACTCTCCTCTTCTCAGATTGGAAGCAGAATTTGCAAGTCACTGGTGGAGGCCCGGGAAGGTGGTGGAGAGGGGTGGGGAGGCAGGTTGGAGGTGGGGGGTTGCAGGAAGCTGGCAACTGAGGCCGCAGCCCCCACGCTGACCCTAAAGGCCAGAGATGATTGGAAAGAAAAAAAAATATCTCCTGAAAGTGCCGCCTGTGCTGCCTAAACCGACTGCATATCACTTCTGGGCCACAAATCCTCAAAGGACTGGCCCCCAAAGATTAAGGGGATTCCGCGACTTTGCTCTTTACTTTTGGTTGGCAAAGCTCAAAACAATTCCTTCAGGGCTGGTGTCACACAGACCACCTAGAGGGGCCTTCTAATTGTATTTACAGTAATTTAATTACAGCAGGGAGAGCTTCAGAAGGCAGGATTTATCCAGACTGATACTATGGGTGCCACTGGCAGAGTTTTAATCTGTTAAATCAACAGAGAAATGGGCAAAAATAAAGCCACGCCAGAGTTTGGAAGCCACTCTAAAGGCTTTTTTTCCTTCTTTTTTTTTTTTAGGGGAGGCTGATTTTTCTAGGGTCCAAAGTTTCCCCAGTTTTGTTCATATTATTTTCTACTTCATGCATACATTATAATATGCAAACAGAACAGGTTTGCATATTACAAATTCACCCCTGCCAAGTGTGTGTGTTTCACATACATCTGGGTAGTTATCCAACAACCTCAGAGCTGTGGGATCTCTGGGGAGGGGATTTGAGCGAATAAAGAGTCGGGGTGGAAGGGAGACTTACTTTAAACCTCATTTTCATTCTTTCCTATTGCTGATTCCTCCCCCCCGCAAAAACAAACAAACAAAAAAACACACACATTTTTACACCAAACACTTAAAATAGTCGCTTAGAATGATGCACAGGCGGTTCGGTGGCAGAATTCTTGCCTAACACAGGGACCCGGGTTCGATTCCCAGACCATGCACCATATAAAAGAACTTTAATGTATCCATAAGGAAAGTTTTCCTGCCAACACTTTAAGTCACAGAAATCAACATCCGATATAAAATTTAGTTCCTTTAGATCATTCATCTAACTAGCTACCTGTCCTTGTTAAGTGATTTTACTTGGTGGGGGTGGGGGGGGAGGAGGGGCGCTGGGGCCGGCGCCCATCTTTTTCTGAAAAGTGGGAGGGCGTAGACCAGCTAACCCTGAAAGGCTCTTCCCCTGGGAGATTTACTGACACACTTTAGAAACGTGTGCTGCTATTGCCATCTGGCGGTCTCACTGACGCGGCGTGGGCTCAGCTTTTTTCCTGGGCACTTTGAAAGAGATGCTTGGGGCTATTATTCAAAACACAAAAACTTCAGGGGAGAGGCAGACATCTTGCAGACTTTACTGGCTTTCCAGAGCAAGAGAGAGTATAAATGTATAAATCAGCCCTTAGACATTCAAATAGTAATTCTAAGCCCCTACCGTTTGCCAACATGGTAAAACCTTCCTTGCAATCCAGGTGCCTTAAGGGCCTTTGGTGAAGTGCCAGGCTGCTAGGGGTAACGGGTTTGTGCGGGAACCGACTGCGTGCGTGGTGAGTGGAAAGGAAGGGATTTGGTGTCACGCAGTTCAGACCCTCTAAGGACGGAGACTGACCCTTGGAAGGTGAATTTCCAGTGCAGCCAATGCACTTCTCTCCAGCCCTTAGCACACTGCCAGCGCGTAAAAGAAACTTAATATTTGTTTTCGATGAATGAACCAAGGGACAAATGAATGGCCTGGATTTGAATTCCTTCTCCCCGATTTACAAGGACACTTTCTCCTCTGAGCCCCTGTTTCCTTAGTCTGTAAAATTGCGATCTGGTGACGATTCAGGACGTGACAGGGGCAAAGTCTCCATCCACTGACAAGTACTAAAACACGAGGATGTGTGTGGGCGGCTCCATATTTCCATCAGCCATTTACTTTGCACGACTATGAGATCAGTTTGGGGAGTAAAGAACATATATTTCCATTTGGGACCTAGCAAATGTTTTCTGCCATGTGTTCCTAAGTTTACTTGGCTAGCTAAAAGGATTATGGTGGAAATCGTCCAAATTCGGTGGGAGGCGCGCGCGGGGATTATTCTACACCCACCCATCCACCCTTCACTTTTCGCGGCAAAAGAAGAGGTTGTGCTCTGTGTGTTTTCATCTCCACGTCTCCATGTATGTAAATCGAAGGACTCTAAGAGTTCTTCTTTCCTTTTAAAACGGACTCCTGAAACAGATTTTACCAAGGAAAGCTGTCTAGTGAGGGCACAGTGGCCGCCCCACTGCTGTACAGAAGTCGGGATATGCTGCCATCTGCTGGTTTCGCGTGAAATCCTACATTTTAAATGCTAAACTTAGCATTTAAATATCAGCTACAACTTCATCAATGTACACACATATTTCTAGTAGAAACTCATTACAGTGCCGCGGACATGAGGCATTTTCCCCAAAAGTAATTAATAGTTGATACTTAAGGAGCAACCAATCTGTATCAAGCTTTACCTAGCGTTCTTTCATTTAAATCTCATAGCTATCCATGGGAGAGGTTCTTTGGTTATCCCGCTTTACAGGTGACAGTCAGTGAGGTAATAACTCGTCCCACGTGGTAAGTGGAAGAGGTAGGATTCCAGCCCAGTGCTTTCTTTCCCTTTTTTTATTTTTGTTTTTAATACAATTTAATTGAAATATATTCACATACTATATAATCATCTAAACTATATCATCATAATTCTCAGCACCATCATATAGTTGTGTATTCATCATCACAATCGATTTTTGGACATTTTCATTACTCCAAAAACAATAAGAATAAAAATGAAAATAAAAGTAGAAAAGAACACCCAAAGCATCCCATACCATCTATATATACCCCCCTATTATTTATTTTCTTACTCATCTGTCCAAACACTGGATAAAAGGAGTGTCAGTCATAGGGTTTTCACAATCACACAGTCACACTGTAACAGCTGTATAGTTATACAACCATTTTCAAGAATCATGGCTACTGGATTACAGTTCAACAGTTTCAGGTATTTCCTTCCAGCTACTCTGATGCATTAGAAACTAAAAAGAAATATCTATATAATGAGTCAGTAGTCATAATAATTTTTTAAATCCTAATTTCTTAGTTACTCTTCCTCCCTCTCCTTCACTCATTTTCTCAGTCTTCAGGGATCTTTGGCAATGACCATTTTAACTTTTTCATGCTGGAAAGGGGTGCCAGCCTTATGGGGTAGAGGAATGAAATTGGTTGATGTTCTTGGAGATACTGGTACTTCTGGGTTTCAGGGATTATCTGGCATAGGAACAATCTGGAGGCCTTAAGTTTCTGAAAAAATAAACTTACTAAGCAAAACATTTATAGAGTCTTAGATTGAGCCCAGGGTATTATTTAGGCTTTCAGGAATACTGCTGGTTGGGACTTGGCATACTGTGGCAATTTGCAATATCTGGCTGAAGTTTGCAGAAGAGTAACTTCCAGAATGACCTCTCAACTCTATTTAAAATCTCTTCACTGAAACTTATTTTGTTTCATTTCTTTTCTGACTTTTGGTCAAGAAGCCATCCTCAATCTCACAATGCCAGGGCCAGGCTCATCATGTCTTATGTTGCCAGGGAGACTTACACTCTTGGGAGTCATATCCCACACAAGAGGGGAGAGTAGTGAGTTTGTTTGCAGAGTTGGCCAAAGCTCATTTTAAATTAAACGAAAAATATAAGAAATTTCAAAGACACACAATAGTAGAAAGAATAAAACAAAGAACCCCCATCTACACATTACCCAACTTTAGCAATTGTTCAACTTACAGCCAGTTTTGTTTCATCTATACTTCCAGCCAGTTGATTTTCTTAGGTTTCCTGGGGCTATAATCATTATTTCCTCCTTCTTAATTTTTACATCTCAAATTTCATTCTCTTGTTTTTTTGCAACAGTGAATACTCTTTTGACTGTTAAATAGTGGTGAGTATGGTGGGCAATATTTGTCTACAAAGTTTTTTCTTAAAATTGTGACTTCTGGTTGACTTTTTTTTGGGGGGGGGGCAGTGTGCACCGTCTGGGAATCGAACCAAGGTTTCCTGCATGGAAGGCGAACATTCTACCACTGACTAGCCAGTGCACCCTGTTGGTTGACTTTTTAAATGACAAATTTAACATATACAATTGTCTATGCATTTTAGGTTAAACTGACTAAATTGTAATTTTTTTCAGATTAAAATAAAGTATTTTCACACATACATTAAAATGAATTCTCATAACTAAAATACTTAAATTTTAGTTTAAAATTTTACTACTTTTAATACTTAAATTTTAGAGAATAAAATTTATTTTATTATCTCTGTATAATAAAATAATAGTCCAACAAACCATTAATAAAGCCCCAAATCAATAAGAAACTGAAGATTCATTTGAAAAAGGAGACATAAAAGTGTATAAATACATACAAATTATTCTAAACTGTAAGAGATACAGAGAAATTATTGCCTTTATAATCCACCAAAACGGCAATCATGATTCAAACTGACTTTAACAATGTTGGACCTTGATAATTTTTCTTTTTGGATGGGGGAAATGGTATCTTTATTTTGTGTGTGTTTTAATGTTTTATTGATTGTGAAATATGAATACATACAAAAAAGCAATAAATTTCCAAGTACATTTTAACAAGTTTAGTTATAGAATAGATTTTAAAGTTTGATATGGGTTATAGTGCCATGATTTTTTGGTTTTTTCTTCTAGCAGCCCCAAGACACTGGAAACCAACAGAAATATCAATATAATGATCCTGCAGTCATGCTCATTTGTTAAATCCTATCTTCTCTGTTATACTCTTCCTCCTCTTTAAGTAACATCTATACGAGATACCACAATCATGAAGGTGATTTTCCCAGGGCGAGGCTTATCCATTGCACTCCAGATGTGCTGACCCCTGCAATTTCCCCAGATGTGGGAAACTTGACTACATTATTTGTGGTAGTGGGGGACTGCGTGCACACTCTCCCCTGGTTTAAAAAAAAAAAAAAGCAATGCATTTCAAAGTACATCACAATAATTAGTTGTAGAACAGATTTCAGGGTTTGGTATGGGTTACAATTCCACAATTTTAGAATTTTATTTCTAGCTGCTGTAAGGTACTGGAGGCTGAAAGAAATATCAATATTATGATTTAGCATCCATATTCATTTGTTATACCCAACCTTCTCTGTATAACTCCACCATCACCTTTGATCTTTCTATCCCACACTTTAAGGGTATTTGGGCTATGCCCATTCTAATTTTTTCTTATTGGAAGGGGTTATAGATAATATGGGATAGGGGGATGGAACTAGTGGATGTTCTGGAAGGGCTGGTCCCTCTGCATTTCAGAACTTATTTGGTCGAGGGACCCATCTGGAGGTGGTAGGTTTTGGAAAGTTACCCTAGTACTAAATTGTAATTTGAGACTATATATATATATTTTTTATTGTACTATGAACTGTAAGACATCTGTTTGAAATGTTAGGTTTTATCACTTGCTGCTGTATTTGTTAACAAAGACAATCAGGGGTTTAAGAAGTAGTTATAATTAGGAATAGGATATGGATGTGATAGTTGATATTATTTAAGGTAAACTCCTTTGCTTTTGTGTACTATACCTAAAAACTTTTCTTAAAGATTATTTTCCTGGCTTCAAAAAAATGTAAATTCTCCTTCCTCTTTCCCTTCTCCCTACTCTTTCTCCTTTTGCTTCCCTTTCTGAACAATTCCATCCAAGGCCATTGGGAAGTACTGAGCATGATAGGCTTTCACAGCAGGGAAGAGGAGCAGGGTTGGGGAAAACCCAAGCTAGTGGAGGAAAGTGTATATTTGGTAGGGTAAGGGGATTTTGGAGCTTAAGAGGTGTGAAGAGACTTGGTATAGGAGAGTGGTCCTCCTGCGGTACTGAGTGGGAGGGGAGGACACAATAAATTTTATTTTATCACAATGAAAAATAAATGGAAAGAAATTCAGTCCCACCACCCAAATGAAAGAGACTGATTTACCCTTAAAAATTGGCAAATGTATTACTTTTCTCCTGCCAGCAGTAAAAAGGGGAGCTTTGAAGCAAGTTATAAACAGTGCCATATGTTTTACACTCTGGATGTAGTGTGCAAAATTTAGATTCTGCTACATTGATCAACAATTTGATCTAACGCATCCATGTTTCTCAGATTCTATAAAGCTTTGACAGTGTCTCCCAGGCCTCAATTGCTTAAAGGGAGAAGGTGCTATGCTTGAAATTGTCTATCACAATAGACAGCACCCATGTAATAAGTACTTACTTTGACCATGAGCAGTTTAATACATTGTTATTTAATCATCACCAAAATCTCAGGAGATGAGGATTATTAGTCCACAATTTAAGAGTTGAAGGGATAGGAGCCCAGACAAGTTAACTTGACCAAAGTAGCAGATTCATGATTAAAATCCCAGTCTGGTTCCAACACCTGGACTCTGATTCACCCTACCACATTACCTAGTCATCTTGAAAGTCAGGTTTAATCTATTCTAGACTCCAGAGAGGGAGAAAGGGGAAGGTCATAGTTAAGGCAAGCCACCAGAGAACAACCAAGTTAAGGGGTTTGGAGGGAGCATTCTTCACAAGCCTAAAGGCACTGACAGATACATTCTTTTTTAAAAAGTTTTATTAATTTAAAATTTTTTAAAAAATACCAAAAAACACCAAACAAATGCAAACATTCTTAACTTTTGATCATTCCGTTCTACATATATAATCAGTAATTCACAATATCATCACATAGTTGCATATTCATCAGCATGATCATTTCTTGGAACATTTGCATCTATTCAGAAAAAGAAATAAAACGAAAACAGAAAAAAATTCATACATACCATACCCCCCACCCTCCCCCTCACCGATCACCTGCATTTCAATCTAAATTTATTTTAACATTAGTTCCCCCTATTATTCATCTTTATTCCGTATGTTTTACTCGTCTGTTGATAAGGTAGATAAAAGGAGCATCAGACACAAGGTTTTCACAATCACACAGACACATTGTGAAAGCTATACCATTATACAATCACCTTCAAGAAACATGACTACTGGAACACAGCTCCACATTTTCAGGCAGTTCCCTCCAGCCTCTCCACTACATCATGACTAACAAGGCGATATCTATTTAAAGCGTAAGAATAACCTGCAGGATAGCCTCTTGACTCTGTTTGGAATCTCTCAGCCATTGACACTTTATTTTGTCTCATTTCACTCCTCCCCCTTTTGGTAGAGAAGGTTTTCTCAATCCCCTGATGCTGAGTCTCAGCTCATTCTAGGGTTTTTCTCAATCCCTTGATGCTGAGTCTCAGCTCATTCCAGGATTTCTGTCCCACCTTGCCAGGAAAGTCCACACTCCTGGGAGTCATGTCCCATGTAGACAGGGGGAGGGTGGTGAGTTTGCTTGTTGTGTTGGCTGGAGAGAGAGGCCACATCTGAGCAACAAAATAGGTTCTCTTGGGGGGTACCTCTTAGGCCTAATTTTAAGTAGGCTTGACCTATCCTTTGTGGGGTTAAGTTTCATATGAACAAACCTCAAGATTGGGGGCTCAGCCTATAGCTTTGGTTGTCTGCACTGCTTGTGAGAATATTAAGAATTCAACTTGGGGAAGTTGAATTTTCCCCCTTTCTCACCATTCCCTGAAGGGGACTTTGCAAATACTTTTTATTCACTGTTCAAATCACTCTGGGATTTATTGGGGCATCACTCTGGACAAACCAACAAAATCTCATGTCCTACTCAAGGTTCCATGTACTTATGGTGTTCAATTAAGCAGTGTACATAAGTTATATTAGGAAACACACTAGTCAAAATTACATTCTTATCTAAATTTTGTTACTCCTATCATCCTCCCTCCTTAGAAGCCATGGGCAGTGGGACTTGTGGTCTATTTTGGGCCTTTTAACTAGCACAGGAGCTCTGAAAAGCTAATTATTCTCTTGACAAAAGAATGATCAGATCTCATGTAAGGATGAGCCCTGAAAGCAAGGAAGGAAAGTAGGTTAAGTAGTCATTGATGCAAATTTTAGCTTGGCAGTTTTAGATCTAGGGACAGATTAATTTTGGCTCCTTCAGACTTTGATGAAGGATTGGTGGCTATTTCCCTCATGTTCACTGCAAATTTAAAGGACAGGTTTCAAAAGCTGTCCTAAAACAGGTTCTTTCCCTCCTAGAACTCTTTTTGCCTTTGCAAATTGTAACATGTGTTTCACTTTAGGAAGAATCTTTCTACCTTGATTTATAGAGGAGTTGGTTTAAGATGCTAGATGTCCTCAGGCTTTTTTTTTTTTTTCAACTGTAAAATTGAGATCACACCCACTCAGAATGTATACAGGCTAAACCATGTGTTGAGCAACTCTCAAAAAACAGACCAACCTGAGTGGTTCTTGGACTCTAGTTCAAACAAATCTCAGACAAATTATATTGTGCTCTGGTGTCACGTGGAAAATGTTAACCCAGTATGCCTCCCTTCCCTTGGTAAGCATACATGTTCTTTCAACTGACTATTGCAATTGACAATATAGATGCCATGGTTCTGCTTTAGCCTTCTCAATTATTTTCTTTAAAGCTTCATCTTGCCCGTCTTCTCAATCCCCACTTAACACTTTACCATTGGTAAGGCTTCACCCAAAGGTGAAATAGTCGATGTTTATTACTTCTTCCCTCTCTGGTTCTAATATGGATGTAGGTGAAAATAGTAATCTTTCCTCATTGCCTATTTATAAGTATCCAGCTCAGGCCCAGCAGGCATTAACGCTTATTAAAAGATTACTTTGGGCAGCATGATGGTGGCTCAGTGGCAGAATTCTCACCTGCCATGCTAGAGATCTGGGTTCAATTCCTGGTGCCTGCCCATTACCAAAAAAAAAAAAGTACTTCCCTCGTATCACAGAAGCTTTCTCCAGCCCATATTCATACCTATCTTTTCTGCATTCATTCAATCCTTGTTTTCTGATTACTCACTTTGGTATTTATTTGTATTATCCTTTAATGATTTGCCAATGTTTAATACATATGTATTGGCTTTCCCAAGAGTGTCTATCTTCTAGTGCTAGACACATGGATGTGTATGAAACGCCTTGTGTTTTAGTTAGTTCCCTAACTAAACTAACTCCAGTTCCCTCAAATAATAGGGAGTATTTTGGAAGAGAAGTCAGACAAAGCCAAATGGCTCATAGGAAGAGTAGGAGCTGTAGCAGAATCAGTCTAGAGGATATTTAGTGTTCCAGCATTCTAAACCAGGGCTAGAAATGTGACTCAAACTGGGCTACTCAGGTTATTTTTCCCAGGCATATCAAACTAGATGCCAACGACTCTAGTTGCCAATCACCCCAGTCAGTAAAGTAATCCCCTTCTTGGCTTGTTGACCCAGGGGCATAAGTAGCTCAAAGTGACCAGGTGGCAGTCTTAGATTCCAGTTCAACTGAATCATTATTGTTCTCCTGGTGGAAGCTCGCCCTCTTTGGGAACTAAAACCTTCAGACTAGCAGAGCTCAAGGTTGCAGGGATAGGAAGCAAAAATTTTCCTAGTGGATCACTAGGGGTAGTAGGGAGTGGTGCCACTCCCATTTCCACCCCTTGATTGCTGGACCCATGGATCCTGGCTATGGAAGAAATAGCACCATACAGTGGATCCTGATTCGGAGTATACACAAACTCCTGGAGAACATCACCCCAGCTCTTCAAGGTATTACCACCTAGTTGGCATTGTAGTTAAGTTTTCAAAAGGCCATCTCACTGTTCTATTAACACAACTGCCTCTGGATGATGGGGAACATGATAAGACCAGAGAATTCCATGAGCATGTGCCCATTCCCACACTTCATTTGCTGTGAAGTGGGTTCCTTGATCAGAAGCAATGCTATGTGGAATACCATGATGACGGGTAAGGTATTCCGTAAGTCCATGGATGGTAGTTTTGGCAGAAGCATTGTGTGCAGGGAAAGCAAATCCATATCCAGAATTTGTTCTATTCCAGTTAGAACAAATTGCTGCCCCTTCCATGATGGAAGCGGTTCAATGTAATCAACCTGCCTACTACACGTGGTGTAATCACCATGTGGCTGGCTGATCACCTTGGGGAACGGTGCTATTTTGGGGACTGAGCATGGGTCTCTGCTGCTGGCAGACTGGACACTCACAGTGGCTGTAGCCATGTCAGCCTTGGTGAGTGGAAGTCCATGTTGCTGAGCCCACCCATAACCTCCATCCCTACCACCATGACCACTTTGTTCATGAGCCCATTGGGCAATGACAGGAGTTGCTAGGGAAAGAGGCTGACAGGTATCCACAGAATGGGTCATCTTATCCACTTGATAATTGCGGTAGTTAGAGTCAGTTGTCAACTTGGCCAGGTGAAAGCACCTAGTCCTGCTGCTGTGGACATGAGCCAATGGTACGTGAACCTCCCCTGCTGCTGATTACATCTGCAGTTGGCTAGGAGGCGTGCCTGCTGCAATGAATGATGTTTGACTTAATTGGCTGGTGCTTAAATGAGAGAGCACAATGTAGCATGGCCCAAGCAGCTCAGCATACCTCACCTCAGCACTCGCAGCTCAGCCCAGTCCTTTGGAGATACACAAAGAAATCACCCTGGGGAAAGTTGTTGGAACCCAAAGACCTGGAGAGAACGCCAGCAGAGATCACCCTGTGCCTTCCCACGTAAGAAAGAACCTCAGTTAAAAGTTAACTGCCTTTCTTCTGAAGAACTAATGAAATAAGTTCCCTCTTATCAAAAGCCAATCCATCTCTGGTGTGTTGCATTCCGGCAGCTAGCAAACTAGAACAATTATTAAAACCTTCCTCTACCAGTCACCCTCTGGTGTGCATTCACATAGGACATAAATCTCTTCATGTTTTTAGCCCACTCAGAAAGGTCTATCCACATACCTCTCCCAAAGACCTCTTTGTCACCAATCTTCCAATCATGTTCTTTCTCTGACCATCCAAACAAACCATTAGCAACAGCCCATGAGTCAGCATACAAAAACATCTCTGGCCAGTTCTCCTTCCAAGCAAAATGAAGAACCAGGCGCACTGCTCAAAGTTCCACCCACTGGGAGGATTTCCCCTCACCACTGTACTTCAGGGACATCCCAGAAAGGGGTTGTAGGGCTGCAGCTGTCCACTTTCGGGTGGTATCTGCATATCATGTAGAACTGCCTGTAAACCAGGCCCAAATTTTCTCTTCCTCAGTCAACTCACTGTAAGGAACCCCGTAAAAGCCCATAGCTTTGGTTTGGTAAAGAGAAGGTAATGTGGCAGGAGTGCAGACCGAGGGCATTTAGGCCAATTCCTCATGTAACTTACTTGTGCCTTCAGTACCTGCTGTGGCCTTATCTTGTATATACCATTTCCAT
>PVIY010043018.1:0-20585 GCA_004026745.1 Myrmecophaga tridactyla
CATATTCATCATTTCTTAGAACATTTGCATCGATTTAGAGAAAGAAATAAAAAAACATCAGAAAAAGAAATAAAACAATAATAGAGAAAAAAAGATTATACATACCATACCCCTTACCCCTTGCTTTCATTTATCACTAGCATTTCAAACTAAATTTATTTTTTCATTTGTTCCCCCTATTATTTATTTTTATTCCATAAAAACATATTCCTATTTAATAAAAATATACTTGGTACGTCTTTTGTAGGAGGGGAAATAAAAACAGTCTCCTGAGAGTTCAATAGCCCAAATTCCTGGAGCGCTACAGCTAAAATGACCAGTGTATCAACCTGAATAAGGAACAAAGGCACAAAGCATTGGAAAGCAGTCACTTTTATCTGCCTGGAATTAACTGAACCTTTTCCCCTAACCAGTTTTCTGTTCTGTCTTGCTACAAGGCTTTAGAACCACTGCCCAATATGGTAGCCAAGTCTTTGGCTACTAAAATCTAAATTAATTAAATTTAAATTAACTTTAGTTTATTTATATTATTATATTAATCATAGCAGATTAATTAGCCTCTGTCCACTAGCCTCACTTTAAGTGTACCTTGTACATCAGATACATACATCCGTTTTGGTGGGTTATATAAGACATCCACAGAAACAGCAAGCTCTACTGGAATTCTCTTCTCCAGAATATCATACAGCTTCTTCTCCTTGGCATAGAAAGAAGCAGTTGTAATTGGGGAAAATAAAAGAATTGTACACCCAAAGCATTGTCTTCATTCAGGGTGTTTTTCTGAATTCATGGGAGCTGAGAATTCTGACAGACAGATTATGGATCATTAGTCCAGCTCCCACCATTTATTAATAAGGGAGATACCCATGTTTTTCCTTCCTAAGTTTCTTCCTGAAAAGCACTGACTTGTTTGATAAATGATCTTTAACATTCTTTGGATTCTCATCAAGTTTCCCATTGGTGATATACTGTTGGCTTATCAGCACTCCAAGATACTCATTTTCAATTTTAGAGTGCTTTTTCAGCTACTATTCTGTTGCAATTTCTTTTCTGTTTTTTAAAATTGAGAAGAGGTGGCTTTTTAGTGCAGTTGATTATAAGTCTCCAGTTGAACATGAAATATACCAGTGAGCTAGTATTTGAGAGCAAAGACCACAGTTCCTCTGCAGGCTTTTTAGAGGGTAGGTAGCTCTTTTATCACCACCCCTCTGGACCACTGGGCTTAGTGGTGAGATGTGTGCTGTCCTTGATCCTACTTCATCTTCCAAACCATCATCCCTCCCTCTCCTTCTTAAAACTATAGAATCTCATTGTTTGGCCATATCGTCTGTCTACTGCCCTTCCTTGTTGCATCATCCATAGAACTCCTGTCCACTTTCCTATTTTCTTCTCTCCAACAATACTCCCAAAAGTCATAATTTCTTGTGACTTCAATACCACATAGACAATCTTTTGAATGTTGGCCTCTCAGCTCTTTATCAACTTTCCAACTTTAATAACTGACTCCTGTGGATATGCTCTTGACCTACACTAGACTACTGTCTCCTAGCTTCCTTCTCCTTTCCTTTAATATTCTTATTTCACAATCCTACTGGGACCTATTAGGACCTATACTCCACACTTTTCTCTGACCATTAACCCTCATATTCTCACTTCTCACCTTTTTCCATCAACTCCCCTACCTCTCTCTTGCTTCCTCATACTCTTCTGTTAAAACAAACCCTAATGCCATCCGACTCTCACCTCTGCACATGCCCTGGACAGGCTTGAAAAAAACTACCCTGTGATCTCATTTTTAATTCAAGTCTAATAATGTCCTGTAATCACTCAGTGCCACCAAGCTGCCATGCTCCATTTCCTAGTACTTCTATCCTTTCTCCTAAATGACTGTTTCATGTATTCTATTTCCTCCTCAAGCCTACAGAACCCTTTCCTTTATCTCCACTCCCATTTGATGATTCTGCTTCCTACATTATGGGGAAAATACCAGCAATAAGATGAAACTTCCACAGTCTCCACCATTCTGTCTCCCCACCTGGTGGATTTGTACTTACGTCCTCTTCCCTCCCTCTGCTCCTTTGGGATGATGTACTCCCATCAAAAGCTGGCCCCTTTTGTTATGTACTTGATCTGATCATCTGATCCCTTATTTCCAATACAAAGAAAATGTTCGAGCATTTCTGCCTTCTCTGTCTCACAATTGCCAGTGTTTACCTCTCTACTGGATCAGCTCTATCAGCATGCAATTGTGCTGTTATGGTTCCAACATTAAAGAAACTCTTTCTCCTTGCTCTTTTCTCAAAGTTACTATCCCATTTCTATTCTCCCCTTGTGGTAGTTAGATTCAGTTGTCAACTTGGCCAGGTGAAGGAACCTAGTTCTGTTGCTGTGGACATGAGCCAATGGTACGTGAACCTCATTTGTTGCTGATTACATCTGCAGTCGGCTAGGAGGCGTGCCTGCTGCAATGAATGACATTTGACCTAATTGGCTGGTGCTTAAATGAGAGAGCACAACATAGCACAGCCCAAGCAGCTTGGCATATCTCATCTCAGCACTGGCAGCTCAGCCCAGGCCTTTGGAGATGCAGAAAGGAATCACCCAGGGGAAAGTTGTTGGAACCCAGAGGCCTGGAGAGAAGGCCAGCAGAGATTACCCTGAGCCTTTCCATGTAAGAAAGAACCTCAGATGAAAGTTAGCTGCCTTTCCTCTGAAGAACTAACAAAATAAATCCCCTTTTATTAAAAGCCAATCCATCTCTGGTGTGTTGCATTCCAGCAGCTAATAACTAAAACACCCCTTTACAAGCAACTTCTTGTATGGCACTACCAATTCATCTCTTTCATCCACTCTTGAATCCAATTCAGTTGGGCCTTTGCCTCCACCATTTCACCAAAACTGCTCTTATGAAAGTTACTAGTTTTTATTTGCTAAAGCTACCATAATGCAGAAATGGGTTGGCTTTTAAAAATGGGAATTTATAAGATTACAAATTTATAGTTCTAAGGGTGAGAAAATGTCTTGATTAAGGCATCAACAGGATGATACGTGAAGTAAGGCTGCTGGCGTCTGGATACCTCTGTCACATGGGAAGGCATGTGGTTGGCGTCTGCTGGTCTTTCTTTCCTGGGATTTGTGGCTTTCAGCTCCGGACTCCAGTGGCTTCCTCTCTCAGCATTTGTGGGCGTGTCCATGCCTCTCAGCTTCTCTAGGGTTTCTCTGAGCTCTCTTGCTTTCATTTGTCAGCTTCAGTGTATTTTATCCTCTTATAAAGGGCACCATTAAGCAGATTAAGACCTACCTTAAATGAGATGGGTCACATCTCAGTTGAAATAACCTAATCAAAAGGTCTCACACACAATAAGTCTGCACCCACAGGAATGGTTTAAAAGAATAAGGCATTTTCTGGGAGTACATAACAGCTTCAAACTACCACAGTCACCAATGATTGATACGTTGCTAAATGAAGTGATTAATTCTCAGCACTATGTCAGCAGTGTTGGAACCAGTTGGTAATTATTCTTCCCCGAAAGACTTCAGATAGTCAGCTACCAGTGTTCTTCACTCTTCACCTTTATTGGACCTCATTGGTCCTTGCTTCTTCACTCATTCTGCTGTTTTCCCTTAATGACCTCGACCTCTTGCTTCTTGTTGAACTGCTGTGGGCTTCAGTCTTTGGATCTCCTCTCTTCCTTTCCTAACCTTACTTCCTCATCCAGTCTAATAATTTAAATACTATCAAATGTTGATGATTCCCAAATTTATATCTCTAGTCCAGGCTATTTTTCCTGAATTCTATACTTGTACATCCATGTGCCTTCTCAAGGACAAATAATAATTTCATATTTACATGTGCAAAACTGATCTCTCTCTTTCCTTCCTTCTCATTTTCTCATGCAGTAGCAACTCTGTCTATTCAGGTTATTTAGGTGTCATTCCAAAAGAGGTGGTATTATCTTGAACTCTTCCTTGTACCTCTTATTCTCCTAAAGGGCCCTTTAAGCTCTAACTTGCATGATCCCAGGGAAACCTTTTGTTTTACCTTATTGGTCCACCAGTAAGAATTAAAAAGAAGATATAGAGCTTGCCTTATAAGCATTAAAAAGAAGATACTGGCCAATAGAGGGAGGAGTCAACTAGGTCTCATTATGGAATTTGTGGGCCAAGAGCTCATGGAACAACCTACAGTAAATTAATGTTTTGAAAGACATTTAGCATAAGACAAAGAAAATATAATTAATGGTACTTCTAGAAGGAAGTAGGATCTTGGAAAGGGCTAAGGGGAGACATTAATGTAAAAAATGTGCATATATTGGAGCTACGAAAATGCAGAAGATAAGATAAAATAATTTTCACTCTCCTTCTTTCTGACTTCCTCTTCCTTTTGATCTTAGCTACATCTTCACTTCTTTTTGTTATGCTTCCATAATACCATGTCCCTGTCCTTTGGAGCATTCATCCCATGTGTAATTCTGAATTTATTTGTGCTGTTCTTTGATTAAGGTCTGTCCATAGATAAATTGCAATCACCTTGAACACCACAATTTGACTACTGTTTTTCTTCATTGCATCCCCAGTGTATAGCAAGTAGCATGAAGGAGATTGAAAAGAAATATTTGAGGCAATGATGAGTGCATATAAAGCTTATTGAAGGAAAAAAAAGGTGATGGAAGTGTATACAGACCAAATCTTATTGAAATAAGCCAGCAATATTGATCTCAGATGGCCTTTGTCTGATTTTACAGATGCCTCTTATCTCTTCTAGGTGCTGAATGATCAAATTTAAGGTCATAGGCAGAATTAAGAGCCCTTAGCATAATGGGTCAAAATATGGAATTTGTGATCAGAATATTCCAATTCTCTCTGAGTGCCAGTTTCTTTAAAGTGTTGATGATGGCAGTACCGGGTGCTAGGGCCTTTGTGAGGATTGAATATGGTCTAAGGTGCATGGTCCAGGAATCGAACCCGGGTCTTCCGCATAGAAGGCAAGCATTCTACCACTGAACTACCCATGCACCCAGTAGAAGCTAGGCCTTAGTAAAAGTTTTATATGCTGTGAAGATGCTCCTGTCCCGAAGTAGTGGCACAGTGAGCAGAATACTTTGGAGCAGAAGCAGAAAGGACTAAGGCTGCTTAGAGAAGATGAAAGGAGATTCAGAGGATCCTCAGCTGGCCTTCAAAGAGGATCAGAGTTTGTCCTGCTGGGACTTGTGGGGAAGGTACAGAAGACTAGAAGTGCTCATTCCGATAGCATGCTGTAAGCAAGATATGCTCAGAGTGGGAAGGGGGAATTATGTAAAGTTGCATATCTAAAAAATATATTTTTTTTGCTAATTTTAAAATCCAAAGAGTTGAATAGATGCATATCTTTAAATGGTTGTAGCATCTCTTTTATTCTTATTATATAAGAAAGTAATGTTATTAAGAGAAAATCTAGAAAGATATGGAAAAACATATATGTATGCACATATGCAATTTACAAATTTTCTATTTGCAGACGATCTCTATCATGTTTTTAATGTTTTATTATTTCCTTCCAATCTTTTTCCTATATCCATAAGCATTTTTCCTTGGGTTGATTGTAATATGTAAGCAGTTTTGCATTCTCTTCTTTCCCTCTTAATACTGCAATTAGCTGAGCGCTTGAGTGTGCCAGACTTTGTACTACTCATTACGCATATTAGTTCTAAATGGCTATACCCTTATAAGTATCATAAAAAGTGAAAAAGCTGAGATTAATTTGCTTTCAAGAGAAAAATAAAGTGCCAGCATCAGCATCCAAACTCATCTGACTCCAAAGGACATCCCTACAACTTTTAAACTTTCATAATGATATTTAATTATTATGTCATAATATTTCAATGTCTAAAAGATACAAGGGTATTATATGATAATTCTGCTGTTTGCAACTTGCTGCTCCTGTAAACAATGCCATTGTGAACATCTTTGGCATATATATCATGGGCTGTATTTGGAGCTCAAATATTAAAAGAGAATCCTAGCATTTGTTATTAGGTCAAAAGCATGAACTCTTTCAGCATATTGACATTTTGCTTTCCAGAAATACCCATGACATTTTGCTTCAATGAAAAGATTTCCTACCTTTGGTTGATGGTCTACAGATAGAGTGCTTTATTGATCACTTTATAATGAATTCACTACCATCAATGATTCAGTGCAGTACATTTTGTATTCTCCTTGAAATCCAGAAAAGTTACTTACCATACTAATAATAACCATTAAAAAAAATTGATCTGGCTGTGGGTCTAAGAAAACCCTTGAGAAAATATAAATTGTGAAAAAGAAACCAAACCAAAATAACAACAAAAATGATAATAACGACAAAAATCAATAATCCCTCTGCACAATCCATCTAAATATACCTTAGCTTCTTTCTGAAAAAGGAATGTGTTATCATTTCCCCCAACAAAGCAGTTTGCCCTTGTTTTCCTGGTGGGGGAGAGCTGTTCTTTGGGAGCGCAGCTCAAGTCACCCTTCCCATTTCTAGGTCATGCCTTCACTTTGGCAGTAACTGAAATTTATACAAATAGACTTTCAAAGCTCCCAAGTGTTCCAAATTTATCTCACTCAGTTTCTTTGGTTTAGAAACTAGCTTAGAAATCTCACAAGGCCAACTTGTCTTCAACAATTTCTACAGTTTCTTGTTTCGGGCAGGCTAGGAAAAGCTCTGAGACGCTGCTCAATTTGCCTCCTGGCAGAAACCATGGCACACAGCGAAGAACACATGAAGTCCAAAACCCCAAATATCAAAACTCTTTTGACATGTCAAACTAATTTCAACTGTATGGAGATTATAAAATCATAATACCTGCTTACATCAGGTGTGTGGACAACCTCTATTATTGAAGGCAAAAGGGAACCGTGAACAGGATAATAGATTTCTTTACCTTATACCAGCCAGCTTTTAAGTCTGATGACTGCATATGAATGGAGTGATTTTGTCTTAGGATTTTGTCTTAAAAATAATGTTAGAATTTGCCAAAAATGACCATTTAATGTACAGACGTACAAACAAAGTTTGTGACAAGAGTGAGAACTTGTCATTGGAAGATTTGAGCTGAATCCTTCCTTTCACTCATTCTTGGTGTGTAATCTTGGGATGATTTACTCAAATGGTCAGCATCCAAATTCCTTCAAGTGTTATAGGAAATAGCAACAACACCCCCCCATGAGCTGACCTGAAGATCAAAATGAGATAATGTTCCTGCACATGCTGAGAGTACATAAAGGCGTGTATAAATAAGAGGTGTGATTTTTGTTTTCCTAAATTTGAAATGAATATAAGGTTTCCAGGGATTAATTGTGATTTCAATGAAATTAAGTTGGTAAGTCATTCTCATGGAGTTTAAGAGTTGTTACGGAATTTCAGGAAAGAGAAGCTGTTAATCAGATTGGGGTGTTGTGCTTATGAATTGCTGTTCCCCCTTTCCCCTTCCCAATCACAGAGGAAATAAGAAGCTTTATTATCTGAGTATTCAAGTGGTAGGAAAGAGGGCAGTGAAAAAGGGATTTTTCATCATTAAAATAGGCCTAACCACGGATTTAAACACTAAATGGCACATGAAGAGATAAAAAAAAATGACTGGATTCTAAGGATAAATTTAGATTTCCTACCCCTTTCCCAAACAAAATAATATCACTGTGAGTAGCATGAGTTTGGCGGATGCAAATGACTGCTCCGTGTTTGGGGAGATTCCGGACGAGTTGGGTGTTAAGGGGAAGCCCGCGGACAGGTGTTGACTCACAGCCCCCCAGCCGCGCAGCCCCCCAGCCAGGTGGAGCCTGAGCGCCGGCACGTGCTGTCCACCCAGGGGCTCTGCGCGAGCGGCCCGGAAGCGGTTTTGACGGCAGTTCTGCTGTGTTTGGCTCCAGAGCTCAAGTTACTAGTAGTAACGGGCTTTTATTCAAATATCCATCTGTGAGTGATTGTAGTCAATGGAAATTGCTGGCGAGTGACTGGGGGATGGATTTGGCATTGCAGTTTGAAGAATGGAACAACTGCTTAGGTATTTGTCCTGCCTATGATCTGAAGCTTAAATATTTGTTAGTCATCGAGCTGACTTCTAGGTGGTAAATAGCTTTGCAGATCCAACTTTTTGTTTTTGTTTCCTATTTTCTGTCTGTTTATTTTTGGCTGGTCTGTTTTTTTTTAATGCAGTTTTATTGAGATATATTATATATTCACATACCATATAATCATCCAAATTGTACAATCGGTCGTTCATGGTGTCATCATTTAACTGTGCAGTCATCATCACATGATAGATTTTTGTAACATTTTCATTACTCCAGAAAGAATAAAAATAAGAATAAAAGTAAAAATAAAAGTGAAAAAAGTATGCCCAAAACATCCCATACCCGCCTCTGCCCTATTATTTATTTGTATTTTGTCTTTTTTCTTTTCTTACTCATCTGTCCATACACTGGATAAAGGGAGTTTCAGTCACAAGGTTTTCACAATCACACAGTCACACCTTAAAAACTCTATAGTTAAATAATCATCTTCAAGAATCAAGGCAATTGAATGGCAATTGAACAGTTTCAGCTATTTCCCTCTAGCTACTCCAATACACCAAAAACTGAAAAGTCTTGTCTATATACTGCATAAGAATATGCTCCAAAATGACCTCTCAACTCTACATGAAATTTCTCAGCCTCTGAAATTTTATTTTGTTTCATTTCTCCCCCTCTTGGTCAAGAAGGCTCTCTCACTCCCAAGATGCCAGGGCTAGGCTCATCCCTAGGAGCCATGTCCCACTTTGCCAGGGAGATTTACACCCCGGGAAGTCATGTCCCACATGGACGGGAAGACAGTAAGCTCACCTGGAGAGATGGCTTCCAGAGAGAGGCCACATTTGAGCACAAAAGGAAAAGAACACGGCTCTTTCATAAGATCCTAAAACTTCTCCATTGAAGAAAAATTGGACATCAAAATAATGTCTTAGGCAAAATCATAAATAAGCTTAACTTCTTCATTGCAGAAATAAATTTCATAAGTGCAAGCCCCAAGGTCAAGGACCTGGCCCATCAACCTGGCAGTACCCAATGCTTGCAAGGATATCAGGTCTTCCTCAGTTGGGGAAGTTTAATATTTCCACCTTTCTCCCCAATCCTTCAAGGGCGCTTTGCATATAATTTTTAATCTTCTGCCCAGAGTACTCTTGGATGTATTGGGGTATCATGCCAAACTTTGACCAGTATTTTTTGATGCATTTATTTTAAGGATCAAATTTTCCACACAGACATGGATTACGAGTTATCTTCTTTCACCATGTGGATGCAAGATTTCTTTGCATTTTTTATTATAAAATATGACTTCTAACCTTACAAAAGTAAATAGGAGTAAACATGAAAGGCTTCTTTTATCTCTATCCCAAAGAGCCTGGTCAGTCTTCCACGATGGGTGTTGGTAGAGTCCAGTAGCCTTGGGTGCCTTGATAGCCTATGGGAGAATGGAAGATGTATTTGGTTCACAATTTATCTTTATGAGAAACCCCTTAGTAAAGGTGATTAACAGCTCTATCTTTATTGGCTCTCACAAAATGCTTTATCTCACAAACCACTGTAAAACAAGTAAATTCTCATGGTCGCATTATTTTGATGTCCGATTTTTCTTCAATGGAGAGGTTTTAGGATCTTATGAAAGAGCCGTGGATGCCCCACGGGGATTTTCCTCTCCACAGCAGCTCACTCAGGATTCAGTGGAGGACGTGCAAACCTATTCTGCTTCTCTGCCAGTTTGCACATATTTTGAGACTTGGGTGCCATGGGCCCTGCCCACGTGGGGTGGATCTGCTTGAATAACCATGCCTGTTCTGTTCCTTGTTCTCTGAGTCATGCCTTCCCCACTGCGTGTTTTTGCCAAGACTGCGCATAAACAGGTTGCTCATTGTTTAATCTGTTGGAGCGGCCTTGACGTGGTGCTTCTGCCAGCTTCAGGTGTCCTTCTGCCAGCTTCAGGTGTCCTTCAGCTGTGCTCTCTCTTTCTCACTTTTCCTTTAAAAGCGTTTTTGACCTTAGAAAGAATTTCTTTCATGTAGTTTTCCAGAAGGAACAATCTCTCTCTGTGTAAATTTTCCTTTAAAACAATATATATATTTCCAAGTGTCTTCATCTGTCTCTCGAGTGCATAATTTCATTGGGAGCTGCTGTCTGGGTGGGGTGACAAGTACCATGTGCTGGGGATGGGGGGGCAAGGGAGTGAGGGAGTCGGGAGAGTGAGGGAGGGAAAAGGTGGAAGGGGAGGGAGGGGGCTGGGAGTGGGAGGCAGCCGCTGCCCCTGGTGGCCACATCATACCTGGTGCCCAATGGGCTGTCCTGGCCATCACCTCTGTTCTGGGGTGGGGGTGGGGGAACTAGGACTTCCTGCAGCTGGTGAGGAAACCTGAAACCTTCCTTTTATTCACCTAAACATCTGCAAGGACTTCTACTTTGTGTCTTCTTCAGGGGACAGGAGCTACAGCAGTGAACAAAAACTGAAAAAGTCCCAGCCTTTGTGGAACTTAGGTCTGCTGGGGGTAACAGACAATAAACAAATAGATAATCAGTTAAATAAACAAGAAAACACTGAGTGGAGATAAGCCCTAGGAGGAGAGAGGAGGTGGAGGGGCCTGAGGGTGACAAGAAGCCCTTTCTGGGGGGACATTGGAGAGGACTGCAGGGGTGGGAGCAGAACGTGTGGGGAAGGGCTTTCCAGACAGAGGGAATCGCAAATGGAAAGGCCCCGGGATGGGAAGCGGGAGCAAGGAGAGTTTGGGGCTGGTGGGAAGAAATGGGCACTGAGGGCTAGGCCTGTGGGCGCTGGCGCAGGTGCGGCTTTTGTTCTAAGTGTCCAGGGCTTGGAAAGCTGGGGGCAGCGGAAGGTTCTGTGTCCCCTGTCTCGCTCGCTGCTGCACACAGCCTGGTAAGTGGAGACCAGGGCCACTGGGTTGCCGCAGATGCTTGAAACCATTTTATGAGTAGGAAGGAGACTTTTCTCTTTTTTTAATACTCAAGTACAAATATGCTAGATTTACTTAAAAAGAAAAAGAGAGAGAAATTTCAGCTCAGTTCAAAGAAGGACTTCCATTAAACGTGTTCTTTATCCCATTAGAGAACTAATATTTTTGCAGAAGTTGTTTGCGGAAAGTCTGTAAGGAAAGAGCAAAATATAAAAAAATACATACCATAGTCCCACAGTAAATAAATAAATGCTATTAACATTTTACTATATTTTCTGTCCACGTAAATATGGATTTTTAAAGAAAATTGAGAGGTTGTTTTGTTTTACTTAAATATTAATATATTGTTCTGTAGTTTGATTTATTCAGCAATATACTTTGAATATTTCCACATTTCATGAGTTAGCTAAAGTCTTTTTTAATGATTACACCGTATCTATTTAATATATGAACCATCATATATTAAAACTACTTTGTCTTGTTAGGCAATCAGAGTTTTGTTTTTGTTAGGCTTCCAGTTTTGTTCTGTTTTCGTTTTTACTACTATAAATAATAATGTGATGAACATCTTTGAACACATGTCATTGCATATATCTCTGATAATTTCTTTTAGAGAAATTTTTAGGATTACCTGATCGAAGTGTGTGCACATTCTAGAAATTCATGATACATACTGCTAAAGTTTGAACCAATCCAAGTTTCCACCAATTAACACATTCATTTCCATTTTCTACTTTGCAAAGTCTAAATATGGAACAATTTCCATCAATAGGAAGAGCCTTGTCACTGGAGGACCCTTGAAATTCTGAAATTCACAGGGTGGTATATTAAGGAGGGAATCTGGTTAAATATTTAAAGAGTTAATGAGGTCTTAGAATTCCTTTCCAATTTAACATTGGGGATGGAAGAATGTTTAATAATCTCTTGCCTGTACCCTGTTACAAATAGATAAATCCACTGATTTGGGTGCTAGATCACATAAAACATTAAAAAAGAAAAAGTAAAAAATAAAAGCAGGGTACTTATAAGCAGTTTTGTGCAACTTCTTGAATGCATAACAGTGGTTAAGGGAATGCTTTTAATACTCAATTTAAAATAAAATTTATATATATGAGGAAGAATGAACTCAGTTGTTTATCCGTCTTACATGAAAACACAGCGACACCCAACCAAATTGCTAACTCCACCTTTCACTGAGTGGTTGACTGAGTTAATTTTTCATTAATTTAAAATATTATTGATCATCTAATAATTCTAAGCCATCTGGCTCATGGGGTTCAAAATCAAACAGAAGGTGATTTCTGCTCTTAAAGGGCTTATTACTTGCAGGGGGAGGCAGGAAGCAGGTCAACCTAGGATGACCGCTCCATGGCACATCTGGCTGCTGGGGCACACAATGGAGGGGCCTCAGGAGATGACATACCTGGGGAGCCAGGCTGAGTCACCTGCTGGAGAGCAGGAGACCTGGCTTTGCATTCTGGTTTGGATGTGGTCAGGTCTGGTGTGGTTGGATGTGTCACTTAATCACATCTAAAATAAATAGGAAAAATAATATTTACCTAATTTTTTGTGTGTGTATGAAATACGAATAGAAAAGCATGTGAGAACAACCTGCAGTAAGTGAAAGGCATACAAAAATGCTGAATAGATTTTTGCTGAATCATTGAGATTGATGACTAGAATGGATGTTTCCAAAAAGTAGTTCAATGGGCAGTCCAGGGGAGAAGCACGTGGCTAGGCGGTCACTATGGAAGCTGGAAATAGATTCTTTTGCCACAAACAACGTTAATTATTACCACTAAAGAGTGCCCTTAAAATGGATTAAAATGGGAACTTCTATGTTATATAAATTTATGTTACCACAATAAATAAAAAAGAAAGTCTGCCATGCTCTGGCCTCATGCAGCCTGGGGTCTAACAGGAATTGCACCCGTGAAAATATAAGCGCAGAGATGGCTGTATGGAAATAGAAATTGGGGGAACCAATCTGATGTCCTAGGGCAAGTGGACCCATAACTGGGGTCTTCCAAACACAAGCTCTGGGTGTGAGTCTCCTTGTAAGAGGTGATTTCAGTTTTCACATAGAGTAGAGATATAGCAATTCCAGAAATCCAGAACCTCTGTGCCGCTGTGTCTGCAGATGACTGAGCTATTGCTTTCGACCTAATGTCCATTCAGCTTTAGGTCACCAGAAGAAATACAGCCAAGTGACAGAGAGGAAAATATTCGTATTCAGCCTCACTAGTAATCAAATAGATGCACAGTTGAACTACTTTTTTCTTCCTTAACCTATCAAATTAACAGAAACGTAAGTGATAATATTCAGTGCTGATAACACAGGCAAAAAATACTCTCAATGCTCCTAGGAGTGAAAACTGGTTTGATCCTTGGGGAAAGAAATTTAGCAATATGCATTAAGAACCTTAAAAACCTCATCACTTTTGATCCATTCCTTCCAATGTGAAGATTTGACCCTTGAAAAAAAACAGAAATTCAAAATGTGGGGGGAGGAGGGATCATTGTACAAAAGCACTGTCACTGCAGTGCTTTTCAGAACACTGAAATCTTGGAAATAACCTAAATGTCCAACATCAGAATGATTAAGTAAATTATGTGTGTCTTTTGAAATCTCCATGGGTTATGGTGCCAGTAAAACTGGCACTTCTAGTAATACTTTGTTATAATGTTAATATAAAAACCTACTTTTGATTTCCAATGAAAGAGGCAACTCCTAAAGCACTAAAGCAATTCTCAACAATTATTTAACAATTCAGCCCGTTGTGCCGTGTGACAACTAGTGCTGTCGTTTTGGTTTTTAAATATATATAGGTAATTAATATGATTAAGGCTATACAAAACATAATAATAAACCCTCAACTGCAAAATAAAAAAGAAACTGGAAAAGAACCACACCATCTTATTAACTACAGTTGACCAGCAATGCAGGAAATATTATTTTCTTCCTTTCATTTTTCTTCATTTTTCAAGTACTGCAAAATCAGTGTGTATAATTTTTGTAATAGACATGTGGACATCAAATCTGAGGAGCTGTTATTTTGTTGTTGTTTTCCTTTTCCTAAAAAGCAGTCCTGTTTCCTGCCCTGCTGTCAATGATGAAGGGAAGTCCTGGTTTTGACTTAATAAGTAGACCTCTTATGATTTAAAGAAATCAGAGATCTGTAGACTTGTACAGATGAAAGGACATTCATTTCAGGTCAATATCACTTTTTCTAGAACAAGTAGACAATTATTTATTGTGTAAGGAAACTCCCTTTGTCGCAGTGACCCTCTGCCCTCTGCAGGCAAATAGCCACAGGTCTACGCTCCTTGTAAAGGTTCTAGGGAGGGATCCTTCTCTGCCTCTTCGAGCCTGTGGTGTTTGCTGGAAATCTTTGGTGTTCCTTGGCTTGCAGATGCATCACTTCAGTCTCTGCCTCTGTTGTCACATGGCATGGGGTCATGAAATGGGGTCACATGGCACTCTCCGTGTGGATTGTCTGTGTCCAAAGTTCCTTCTTCTCATAATGTCACCAGTCACATTGAATTTAGGGGCCATATACTACTCCAGGATGACTTCATCTAAATGTGATTACATCTACAAAGACCTCATTTCTAAAGAAAGTCATGTTCATAGGTGCAAGGGTACATGATTTAACCCATCCAGACCCCTTCTCTCTTTTAAAGGAGATTATTTGTTGCAGCTTTCTGAGGGTAGGCCTGTGCTCCCTGCTGCTGGCACTTGGGAGCACTTAGACTATTGAATGAGGAAGTGAGTGGACAATTATTGAAGGCATCATTTGGGGTGCTCTGGGAAGACACAAAGTAGTATGAGAAATGATATTAGCCCTTGAAGATCTTATGGATAATTGTTAATGTAAAAAGCTAATTTACAGTGCATATTTAAAAACGGAAGAAGACAGCAACAGACATCACAAGGTCCAATGTAATGAAGACAGCAACAGACATCACAAGGTCCAATGTAATGAATTGCAAAGTATAGGGTAATGCATTAATGCTTCAGGGGTTGGCTTCTTTCATTGGAAACTGAAAGATACTGGGAAAATGAAATATCAAGTGGCTTGGATGTACTTCTTTGTATGCTTAAATGTCTGGTTTAATTTATAATCTTTTTAATCAAAATAAATTAAATTTAAGAAATGAATCTTATACACCTGAATCTGAGAAATTATTAAGAAAACTTTTTACTTTTTTTGATGATGATTAATCTCCCAGCTGTATTATAACTGAACAAGAATCAGAAAACTTCATGTCTTGCTTAAGATACATGTTTCCTGAGGGTGGATTGTGTGACTGTCACCTTTATAACTCACTGGGCTATATACCATGTAAATTAATAACAATTCTAAAAGGGTCAGCTCTTCCAGAGGCTCATGATGAGAGAGAGGAACATGACTCAGATCAGTAAGCATGAGTCCCCTCTTTTATATCCAGAACTGTGTGGCCTCCTGGATTTGGATGCGGAGAAATGAGCTTCTTTCTCTGTAGCATTTCTGCAGAGGGAATCCTCTCTCGTTTTCTTCCCTTTCACTGAGTTGATGTCTCAGCATATTTTCTAGATTATGTCCATTTACCAGTTTTCCCATGCATCCCATAGACCAGGGCACCAAAGTTATCCCCAATAGCCTTTGTGTTGCCCCTTGTGGTGGATTGAATTGTGGCACCAGCTTGGACAAGTTCTTGGTGTTGGCCGGTGTTCTGGTGGGTGTGGACCCAGGGTAAATAAGAGCTCTTCAACATGTCACTTCCATTAAGTGGTGGTCCAACTCAATTAGGATGGCCTTTATCCAGATGACCTGAGTCTTATAAGCAGAGTGGAAGTCAGAGGGAGAAGCAGGCACAGGGAGCAGCTTTATGCATTACCATATGATGGAAAAGCCAAGGAAGCCCAGAGATTGCCAGCCAGCCAGAGGGTCCAGCTCCAACCCTGGTAGAAAGCAAACCTTCTAGCCTCTGAAACAATGAGCCAATAAATTACCATTCTTTAAGCCAACACATTGCATGGCATTTATTTTAGCAGCGGGGGAATTATAACACCCCTCAATGTAAATTATGTTACATTTTTTAATTTAATAGATAAAATGCCTTCCTCTCACTTATGCTTTTAGTCTAGAGGAGGATTCGTTTTGAGCATAGACCGCAAATCTTTAGAGCCCTAAACAAGCAGAGGGGAGCACAGATGTGTTGGCTATAGTATGTGACCAGCTAGTGAGATGTCTTGGGCATTGCTAGGGCTGAAGACATCGGTCTATAAATATCCCCGAATAATACACATCGGGAAGGTTTTCATTATGCAAGAAAAGATATTTATAACACTATCTATCAGAAACTGAGATTTTTAACCTTAAACTAAGAGGGATATAATAACTGTGGCAATGCTGCCTTGGAAAATGTGGCATGTGGTTCAGGCAATTAGAAAGAGATATCAACAAAGAGAAATCGCTTCTAGTAGAGTATTGTAAATAATGGATTTTCTTCAAACAGGCAAGGCACTGAATTACTGTAAAGTAAGCATCAATTATACATACAGTTAAATATTTTATCATAACATTTACATTAGGATGGCAGTGTGCTGGGCTCCAAGGAAATAAACCAGGTCTACAAATCATATGACCCGCTGGGCTTTGGGGCACCCTGTCTTATGCCCTCTGGGACTCTGGGGGGCTGAGATGGTGGTTCCCATCAAATTTGAGGAAACAGGGAGCTGTTGCAGCATGTGGGAGTCCAAAAGAGCATCATGGGACAGTGGAAATCAGTGGAGCCCGGGGCGCACCCAGGGTGCTGATTTAAGGGGGTATGCTGACAAACGAGACTGCCCAGAGGATGAAGGTCAGGGCCAGGGGGAGGATGGACATAAGCTACTGAAGTCAAGGCAAAGCCAACAGAGTCATTGATTGCTATTTCCAGCCTCCGAAAACTTGTCATGGGAAGAATACTCACAGAGACAGCGTAACTGGGACTCAGCGAGATAGACTTTGATTCAATATTCCTATAACCTATGCTTTATCACATGACTCCAGAAGTGGCACGAGAAGGAAGAGGAGTCAGACCTATTTTCCCATCCTGGCTTCCCATCCTACCAGCCGTGGATTTGGGGTATATCACTTCGGCCCTCTGGGAATTGGTTTTCTCAACCTGGAGATGATCACCTAGGCAGGCCTGATGTGGAGACCATGGATGCTCCTAGACAAATAGGACCACTGTGACATCAGGGAAATATTTTCCTACTGGGCTCCCACCTGCCTGTGAAGACTTCTTATCTTTTCCAGTCCTTCTCAGACAGTTCTGAGACTCCTTTGGTCAGGGTCCCACATGTGGAAGGGGCTTCTCAGCTACCCTGTGGGCTCCACCTTTCACTGCCCACCACTGACCGCCTTTCCAGTTCTGATTTGCCATGGCGACATCTACTGCTGAGGCCACGGTTTGCCGGAAACCTAGAGCAGCTGGACAGTCATTCTACCTTCTTGTCTATTCCAGCTCTGACTGGTCCTGTGCTCTGCTTGAAAAAGAATCCCAGTCCTGATATGCAGCCTGTGGTCATTTATCCCCAACCACAATGTGAGCAGGGTTCTGTTAAGGATATGCTGTGATCCTAATGGATTGTTGTTTTATCATTCTTTTTCTTCAGTGCACTTACTTCTCCAAAGGTCTCAGTGCTGACTAGAGGAAAGTATGGAAGATTGACAATGTGGTGTATTCCAAATGGCCTCACCCTCTGACACTGGCTGTCATGGTCAGGTTCATGTGTCAACTTGGCTAAGTGTTGGTACCTGTTTGTTTGGTTGGGCAAATGCTGGCTTGTCTGTTGCAATGAGGACATTTCATAGCTTTAAATCATGATCATGTCTGCTACATCCATAGCTGATTCCACTTGTAATCAGCCAAGGGGAGTGTCTTCTGCAATGAGTAATGCTTAATCTAATCACTGGAAGCCTTTTAAAGAGGATTCAAAAGGGACAGGCCCTCTTCCTACTTCAGCCGGCGAGCCTCTCCTGTGGAGTTCATCCAGACCCTCCATCGAAATCATTGGCTTCACAGCCTACCCTACAGATTTTGGACTCTGCATTCCCACAGTTATGTGAGGCACTTTTATAAATTTTATATTTACAAATGTTTCCTGTTGATTCTGTTTCTCTAGAGAGCACTAACTAATACAGCTTGGTACCAGGAGTGGTTTCAAGAAACAGAATCTTAAAAATGGGTTTTTATGAATGGTTTTCTACTTTGATTGGACTCAAAGGCACTAAGGACTCTGATTCCCATGATCAGAATGACACTCTCAATCCATGGAGTGAGTTGGCAAAAGAGATAGTCAAAATATCACGTTCGATTTTCCTAATTCTTTGTTTGTACGAAGCCAGGCTCTGGGGGATGTTTTTGACACCTTTACAGAGTTTTGTGGAAATAAGAGGTATACAGATGTTGGCTGGTTGTTGTTAAATACACTGGATACATTAAGGAGTGAAAGGGATGGGCTTACGGCTTCAAAGGAGAAGCTTAAGCACCATCTGACAGATGTAGAATTTTCTATGAATATCCTGAAGAAAAATCTTATTTCCTGTAGCCGTAGACTTGAGGTCTCTGAAAATCAGACTCAGAGTCTTACTGTTAGAGTAGCAACTTTACAACATAAACTGAAATCTCAATGTTGCATGATATCTGCCATTAAAGTAAGGGCATTGATTGGAAAGGAGTGGGACCCTGAAAAATGGGATGGTGACATATGGATTGGTGATGTTGGGGGTGAGATTGAAACTTTAGGTCATTCTGAGTCTTCTCTAGATAGCCCTGTAATAGTTTTCCCTGAGGACATAGCCACCCCACCTCCAGCCTGCCTTGAGGAGTTGGCCACCCAACCTCCTCCTGAAGGGATTAGCTTTAGAGTGATTAATCCTGTTTCACCAGATGAAACTGCAAATGAATGCCCTGAAGCAAATGGCTTGGAAGATATTTCTAATTCTTTTCATGACCCACTCCCACCACCCCTCATTTTTTCCAGACCTATAACTGTACTAAAGTCCCAACAGGCTCTTAAAAGTGAGGTACAAAGTATCACACATGAGGAGGTATGTTACACTCCAAAAGCACTGTGTGAGTTTTCCAATTTATATAGACAGAAATCAGGGGAATATGTGTGGCAATGGATTTTAAGGGTGTAGGATAATGGTGGGAGGAATATAAGGCTGGATCAGGCTGAATTTATTGATATGGGCCCACTAAGCAGAGATTCTGCATTCAATTTTATAGCTTGAGGGGTTAGAAAAGGTATTAACAGTTTGTTTGGATGGTTGGTTGAAACATGGATCAAAAGGTGGCCGACATTACCTGAGATTGAAATGACAGAACTGCCCTGGTATAATGTAGATGAGGGGATCCAGAGGCTCATAGAGATTGGAATGTTAGAGTGGATTTATCATAAAAAGTCTGCTCTTACACCCCAGGAATGTCCGGAGGATGCACCTTCTACCAGAACAGTGAGAAGAAAATTTGTGAGACTAGCACCATCATCCCTAAAGAGCTCTGTAGTTGTACTTCTCTGTAGGTCAGATATTACTGTAGGAACTGCAGTCACTGAGCTGGAATCCTTAAACACAAAGGGGATGACCAGGTCCCGAGTTGGCAGAGCCAGGTGGCAGCACTTAATCGCCAGAGACAGAGCAGACATGGCTATTATAATAGACAGCAAATTCAAAGTAGGAGTCAAAATTATATGACTCACAGAGATTTGTGGCATTGGCTAGTAAATCATGGGGTACCTAGAAATACAATAGAAGGGCAGTCTACTAAATTCTTATTCAAGCTGTATAAACAAAAGAGTTCTAGGTCAAGTGAACAGAAGTCTAACCTGAATTACAAAAACACAGAGTCACAGCCCCTTAATCAATTTCCAGACTTGAGGCAGTTTACAGACCCAGAGCCCCTTGAATGAAGGGGAGGCCAGGTCCCTTTCAGAGAGAACCCTGTTACACTGCCACAAATTTATACTGTTACTCTTCCTCCACGCCTTCCCCAAGGAGACCAATGGCCTTTTACCAGGGTTACTGTGCATTGGGGAAAAGGAAATGATCAGATATTTCAGGGATTATTAGACACTGGTTCAGAAGTGACATTAACTCCAGGGGACCCAAAACGTCACTCTGGTCCACCAGTCCATGTAGGAGCTTATGGAGGCCAGGTGATCAATGGAGTTTTAGCTCAGGTCCATTTCACAGTGGGTTCAGTGGGCCCCAGACCCATTCTATAGTTATTTCCCCAGTGCCAAAATGTATAATTGGAATAGATGTACTGAGCAACTGGCAGAATTCCCATACTGGCTCTCTAGCTCGTGCAGTGAGGGCTATTATGTTGGGAAAGGGCAAGTGGAAGCCACTAGAATTGCCCCTACTTAGCAAAATAGTAAATCAGGAGAGGAGGGGCCAAGATGGCGGCTTAGCAAGGTGCGCGTTTTAGTTCGTCCTCCAGAACAACTACTAGATAACCAGAAACAATACAGAACAGCTCCCGGAACCACGATAGTGACCGAACACACAGCGCGCCCAGAACGGGAGCAGCTTAGACCGACGGCAACTGGCCGGATCTGTGAGTTCCCCAAAGCCGCGGCAGCCG
>PVIY010043019.1:0-11869 GCA_004026745.1 Myrmecophaga tridactyla
ACCCAAACGGGTGGAGACATGTCGTCACCTAATCCAATTTAACAACCACTCTTGACTAAATCACATCAACCAGGGAGATGATCTCATTACAGTTTCAAACATACAGTATTGAATAGAGAGTATTCTGCCTTTATGAAATGGGATTTATATTAAAACATGGCTTTTCTTAGGGGGCATACTTCCTTTCAAACCAGCACACCCTCCATCCACCACTACCACAGACTACCATCTGAATCCACATATCAAAACTCAGAGCTTTCAGACACTGCTGGTGAGGGAGTAGGGTAAACCATTTGGAGGTTTCTAATAGCCACCCTGTATATTAGCAATTCCACTCCTAGATATATGTCCAAAAGAAATGAGTGCTTATGTCATCAAGAAGATATGTAGAAGAATGTTCATAAATTTATTCATAATAGCCCCAAACTGGAAACAACCCAAATGTCCATTAAAAGGGAAATTCATATAATGGACACAATTTTTAAAATAGCACAGTTTTATGTGCTTAGTTTTCTATTTGTGGCAGATAATGTTGACTGGCTTGCTCTGTGTCTTGTCCCAGCTTCTTGTGTTTTAGGGGTTGGACCACTTAAAACTACATTTCCCAGACCCCTTTGCAGTGGATTTCCCATGTGGCACTGCAACTCATCTCCCCACACCCCCACCACACTGCTGTCAGCTCCCTGGTCCCCCATGCCAAGACCAGCCATCCCACTGCTGCCGGCCAGGAGCAGCTTCCCCACCACTCAGGTCAGCTTCCCAGCTAGCCGCTGCAGTCTGGAAGGGATGGGCCTAAGTGGAGGAAGTGCCTCAGGAGTGCCACCTGCTGGTAAGAAGCAGAAAGTGCAGGCTGGCAAACTCCCTATATGCCTAGTTGTGGTTTTTTTCCTTTTTTCTATTTTTTAAAAATTTTAAAATATATTTTCTACATATATTTTGTATTAGTAGTATTATTGTTTTTTATTTTATTGCTTATTTCTATTTTTTAAATTTTGTTATATTTTTTATTCATGTATTCACTTTATTATTTTCTCTCCCTTCTAGTGGGCACCAGTCTGAGCTCATTCCCAATATATCTTCGAGTATCTCGTTATGATTTTGGGGCCTACTACTGTTGAGTTGTGGTTTTTTTCCATATTTACATTATATTTTTATCATTATTATTGGTGGGTGCATGGACTGGGAATTGAGCCCAGATCTGCTACATGGTGGGCAGGCATTCTGCCAGTGAAATACCCATGTACCCCTGCCTAGCTTTTAATGGACCCTAAAGTAGAACTGTATCCCCCTACATGATATCTGGGTCTTGGTTTGGCAGGGAATTACTGACAAACCAAGTGCAAAAAGAAATCTTCAATGCAAAACCAAGTAAATGCAAAACTTTAGATGAGTAAAGGAAACTAAATTGCAAAATAACCTTACTAAGATAATAAAATGTCCTGAACACAACAGAAGATCATAAAAGTCCGTGAAGATCCAAGCAGAAATGGCCAAGTCAAAACTCCAGAGGGGACACAGAATATGGAACAACTACTCAAGAATATTTATAAAGGATTAAAAGATATCAGGAAGACACTAGAACTAGAGCATAAAGAAGAATTAAAAAATTCAAATAGAAAAATGGCAGATCTCACAGAGATGAAAGGTAGACCAAATTAGAAATATACTATGGACACATGATAGCAGATTTGAAGAAGGAGAAGGAAGAATAAGTGAGCTAGAATATAGGACAACTGAACCAGAGCATCCAAAAGAACAAATGGCAAGAAGGATGGGAAAAAAAAGATCTGGATCTTAAGGAAATGATGGACAACAAGAGGTGCACAAATAGAAGAATCACTGGGGTCCCAGAAGAAGAAAAGAACAGTAAAGGACTGGGAAAGTTAGTTGAAGATATAATCAGGGAAAACTTCCCAACTCTAATAAAAAGACATTAACATGCAAATCAAAGAGGCCCAACGAACTCCAAATAGAACAAATCCAAATAGGTCTACTCCAGGACATATTAATCAAACTATCAAATGTTCAAAAGAAACAGAAATTCTTCGAAGTAGCACAAGAAAAGATGTCTACTACTGTGCCAGTTTGAAAAGATTTAGTACCCCAGAAAGTCCATGTTTTAATCCTGATCCAATCTTGTGGGAGCAACCGTTTATTTTAATCCCTATTCAGTGTTATAGATTGGAAACATGATTAGATTATATCCACAGAGATGTGACACACCCAATTGTGGATATTAACTTGAGTAGATGGAGATCTGACTCCACCCATTCCAAGTGGGTCTTGATTACTTTACTGGAAACCTTTAAAAGAAGAAGCATTTTGGAGAAAGCTTCAGAGGGATGTGATAGCCATGAAGCAGAGAGCGCACACCACCAGAGACCTTTGGAGATGAAGAAGGAATATCCCCCTGGGGGAGCTTCATGACAAAAGAGCCTGGAGAGGAAGCTAGCAGACATTGTGATGTTTGCCATGCACCTTTCCAGTTGAGAGAAAAACCCTGAACTTCATCGGCCTTCTGTAACCAAGATATCTTCCCCAGGATGCTTTGAATTGGACATTTCTATTTCCTTGCTTTAATTTGAACATTTTTCGATGCCTTAGAACTGTAAACTAGCAACTTATTAAATTCTCCTTTTTAAAAGTCATTCCCTTTCTGGTATATTGCTTTCAGCAGCTAGCAAACTAGAACAACTGCATACAAGGGAAAACACATAAACCTGATGTTGGACTACTCAACAGGCATCATGGAAGCAAGAAGGGAGTGGCATGATATATTTAAGATCCTGAACAAGAAAGACCTCCAGTCAAGAATTCTTTATCCAGCCAAGTTATCCTTCATAATTGAGTGAGAAATTTAAGTCTTCAAAGACAAACAAATACTGAGAGAACTAGCTAACAAGAGACTTTCCCTACAAGAAATACTAAAGGGAGTCTTGTTGTCTGTAAAAAAAAAAGACAGGAGAAGATGGTCTGGAAGAGGGCATAGTATTGAAGAGTACCAGTAAGGGTAACTTAATAAAAAGAGAGTAAGGGAGAAGAATATATAGATCTGACAAGTAAAAAACTAAAGGGTAAGATGGTACATTCAACAACTGCTTTTACAGTAATAACTGAACATTAGCAAAACTAAATTCACTAATTAAAAGATACAGATTGGCAGAATGGATTAAAAATATATAATCCATCTATATGCTGTTTACAAGAGATGTATCTTAGACCCCAGGGTATAAATAGATTGAAAGTGAAAGGATGGGAAAAAATCTTCTATATTAGTTATAACCAAAAGAAAGCAGGAGTAGCTATACTAAGATAAAATAGACTTAAAATGTAAAGACATTATAGAAGACAAAGGGCATGACATAAGAATAAAAGAGACAATTCATCAAGAGAAAATAACAATCGCAAATGTTTATGCTCCCAATCAAGGAGCTCCAAAGTACATGAGGCAAACAATGGCAAAACTGAAGGGCGATATAGACATTTCAACAATGTCTAGACTTCCATCACTCTCCACTATAGATAGAACAATCAGACAGAGTAACAACAAGGAAATTGAAGCCTAAATAATGTGATAAATGTTTAGACTTAATAGACATATAAAGATCATTACACACCAAAATGCCAGGATATATATTTTTCTCTAGTACACATGGAATGTTCTCCAGGATAGATCAGATGCTGGGACACAAAGTGAGTTTTTATAAATTTAATAAGATTGAAATTATCCAAAGCTCTTTCTCTGACCACAGTGGAATAAAGCTAGAAATTAATAATCACCAAGTACCAGAGCTTTCACATACATACAGAGATTAAACAGCACACTCTTAAATAATCAATGGGTCGAAGAAGAAATTGCTAAGAACTCTGTATATATCTACAGGTGAATGAAAATGAGAATACAACATATCAGCACTTATGAGATATGGCAAAGGCAGTGATGAGAGTGGAATTCATTGCCCTAAATGCATACATTAAAGAACAAAAAGAGCAAAACTCAAGAACTTAACTGCCTACCTGAAGAATTTAAAGAAAGAACAACAAACTAACCCTAAGCAAATAAAAAGAGAGAAATAACAAAAATTAGAGTGGAAATAAACAGACTGAAGAACAGTATAATGATAGAATGAATCAATGAAACTGAAAGTTGATTTTTCGAGAAAATCAACAAAATTAATCACCAGGAGCTGGGCTGACAAGGAAAAAGAGAGAGAGGACACAAATAAATAAAATCAGAAATGAGTGGGGGATTGTTACTATGGATCCTGAAGAAATTAAAAAGAATTATAGGAGAATACTATGAACAACTATATACCAACAAACTAGACAATTTAGGTGAAATGGCCCAATTCCTAGAAACACATGACTACCTATACTGACTCAAGAAGAAATAGAAGATCTCAACAAACCAAATAGGTGTAAAGAGATTCAATCAGTCATCAAAAATTTTCCCACAAAGGAAAGCCCAGGACCAGAAGGCTCCACAGGGGAATTTTACCAACATTCCAAAAAGAACTAACACCAAATCTTGCTCAAACGCTTCCAAAAAATCGAGGAAAAAAGGAATGCTGCCTAACTCATTTTATGAAAACATCACTCTATTACCCAAACCAGATAAAGATGCTACAAGAAGGGAAAACTATAGACCAATCTCCCTAATGAATATAGATGCAAAAATTCTCAATAAAATACTAGCAAATCAGATCCAATGACACATTGAGGGAATTGTACATGATGACCAAGTGGGATTTATACCAGGTATGCAAGGGTGGTTCAATACAAGAAAGCCAATCAATGTAATACAGCACATTAACAATCAGAAGGGAAAAAGCACATAATTATATCAATTCATGCTGTGGAAGCATTTGACAGGGCTCAGCATCCTTTCTTGATGAAAACACTTTAGGGAGTTGGGATTGAGGGAAATTTCCTCAATATCATGAATGGCAAATGTGGGGAACCCATAGCTAGCATCATGCTTACCAGTGCGAGACAGAAAGCATTCCCCCTGGGATCAGGAGCAAGACAAGGATGCCCATTGTCAACACTATTGTTCTGTATTGTACTGGAGGTCCCAGATGGAGCAATTAGACTGGAGAAAGAAACAAAAGACATCCAAATAGGAAAGGAAAAAGTAAAACTTTCATCATTTGCAGATGACATGATCCTGTGCCTAAAAAACCCTAAGAAATCTATGACAAAGCCAGTTGAGCTCATAAACAAATCCAGCAAAGTGGTGGGATACAAGATTAATGTACAAAAATCAGTAATATTCTGTACACAAACTGAGGAGACAATCAAGGAAAAAATTCCATTCAAAATAGCAATCAAAAGAATCAATTATCTAGGAATCGGCCTAACCAGGGATGTCAAGGACTTGTACACAGAAAACTGCAAAACATTCCTGAAAAAAATTAAAAAATGGGGCATGCGAGGGTAGTTCAGTGGTAGAATTCCCACCTGCAATGTGGGAGACTCGTGCTGTATTCCCAGCCCATACACTTCCCCAAAACAAAAAAACAAGCAAACAAATGAAAACCCAAATCAAAACAAAAATTCAACAAATGGTGCTGCATTAAGGGGATACTCACATGGAAAAAGAATGAAATGCGACCCCTGCCATACAGCATACAAAGAAAAAAATTAAAAGTGACTTATATAGATGGAAAGTCATTCTGTGTTCATGGATAGGGAAGTTAAATATTAAAATGTCGGTTCTACCCCAGTTGATCTACAGATTCAATGTAATACCAATTAAAATCCCAACAACCTACTTTGAAGACTTGGTAAAGCTAGTTATCAAATTTATCTGGAAGGTAAAGAGACCCCAAATAGCTAAAGGTATCCTAAAACAGAAGAGCAAAGTGGGAGCACTATCACTTCCTGACCTTAAAGCTTACATAAGGCCACAGTGGTCAAAACAGCCTGGTACTGGCACCAAGATAGAAGTATCAACCAATGGAATTGAATTGAGAGTAAGGAGATAGACCACCAAATCTATGGACAATTGATCTTCGATAAGGCCCCTAAATCTACTGAACTGGACAGAATATTCTTTTAAATAAATGGGAATGTGAAAAGTGGATATTAATAGCCGAAAGAATGAAAGAGGACCCCTACCTTACACCCTATATAAAAATTAATTCAAAATAGATAAGAGCCAGTACCTAAAATTTCTAGAAGAATATCCAAAACATCTTCAGGTCTAGTAATAGGAGGTAGCTTCTTAATCTTTACACCTAAAAGACAAGCAGTGAGAGAAAAAATAGATGAATGGTAACTCCTTAAGATCAAGAGCTTCTGTGCTCAAATGACTTGTCAAAAAGATGAAGAGGCAGCCAGCTCAATGGGAGAAAATGTTTGGAAACCACATATAAGATGAAGGCTTAATATCTTGTGTACATAAATAAATTACACACCTCAACAACAAACAAACAAACAATCCAGTTATAAAATGGGCAAAGATATGGACAGACGCTTTTCTAAAGAGCAAATACAGATGGCTACATAGCACATGAAGAGATGCTCATTTTCATTAGCTATAAGGGAAATGCAAATCAAGATGACAGTGAGATATCACCTCACATATATAAGAATGACTGCTTTTTAGCAAACAGAAAACTACAAATGTTGGAGAGGATGTGGAAAACTTGGGACACTTACTCTCTGCTGCTAAGAGTGTATATTGGTGAAGCCCCTGTGGAAAACAGTTTGGCAACTCCTCAGAAAACTAAATATTGATTTGCTCTACAACCCAGCACTACTAGGTATATACAAAGAAAAGCTGAAAGCAGTGATACAAACAGACATTTGCATGCCAATGGTCTTCACAGCACTATTCACAATTGTCAAAAGATGGGAACAATCCAATCTATGGGACAATACCAAAAGATGGGAACTACCCATCAACAGATGAGTAGATTAATAAAATGTGATATATACATATGATGTAATATTATGCAGCGGTAAGATGGAATGGAGTCCCAAAGCATATGACAGTGTGAATGAACATTGAGAACATAATGCTGAATGAAATAAGTCAGACACAAAAGGACAGATACTGTAAGATTTCACTATATTACTCTGGTAAAGGTAATCTCAGAGGGTACACTGTAGAATGTAGCAGACCTAAGGGTACACAAAAGCTAGAGACAGGGAAAAAGCTACCCAGTGAGGTTGAACCTAAAGGCAAGGGAGCAGACAGAAGTGATGGTAACTAATTAGCAGGGTTATACATAACATCACCATATTTTTAAAAAACATTTTTATTGTAAACAACAAACGAACAAACTTTCTATACACGGTGGATAATCAATGGCTCACAATATCATCACATAGTTGTGCATTCATCACCATGGTCATTTTTGGGGGAACATTTGCATCTCTCTAGTGAAAGAAAGAAAAAAGAAAAAACTCATACATACCATACCCCAGACCCCTCCCTCTCACTGACCACTAGTATTTCAGTCTACTCAATTTACTTTAACCTTTGTTCCCCCTCATTATTTGTTTATTTTTTCCATATTTTGTACTCATTTGTCCATACTGTAAGTAAAAGGAGCATCAGACATAAGGTTTTCACAACCATACAGTCACATTGTACAAGCTATATCATTATGCAATTATCTTCAAGAAACATGGTTACTGGAACACAACTCTACAGTTTCAGGTACTTCCGTCTAGCTACTCTAATGCACCAGAAACTAAAAAGGGGATATCTATATAATGCGTAAGAATAACCTCCAGGATAACCTCTCGACTCTGAAATCTCTCAGCCACTGACACTTTGTTTTGTCTCATTTCTTTCTTCCCCCTTTTGGTCAAGAAGGCTTTCTCAATCCCTTGATGCCAAGTCCCAGCTCTTCCCAGGATTTCTGTCCCACATTGCCAGGGAGATTTACACTTCTGGGAGTCATGTCCCATGTTATGTCCCACTGGGGAGGGCAGTGAGTTTGCTTGCTGTGTTGGCTTAGAGAGAGAGAGGCCACATCTGAGCAGCAAAAGAGGTTCTCTGGGGGTGACTCTTAAGCATAATTTTAAGTAGGTTTAGTGCTTGGCCTATTTATTTGGTCATCCCCACAACAATATTGAAGGTGAATATGATTGAAAGGGATGTATAGTACCATTTATCCCACTGATTAAATCTACAATTATAAATAAGAACTCACATGAACTTTTTCAAAAGTTCAATAGTGGACAAAGAGCTTTATGCCCAATAGTTAACAGGAAGACATTAACAGTACCACAGCAATACCAGGGATAAATAATTGGGGAGGAGGGACAAGAGATAACAGGAATTCTTTATTTGATAGTTGGTGATGCTGTGTTTGTCAGTTCTTTGTTTCTATGGAGCAATGAAAACTGTCTAAAATTCAGAGTGCTGGTGACTGTACAACCAAATGACATTACTGTAAGACATGGTTTGTTTATTTTAGACATTATCCATGATGCCCAATAGACTGAGAAGCAGAATGTCGAACTGTGATACATTTATTTGATGGAATATGGTGTAGCTACAAAAAGGAAGGCACACAACGAACTGAATAAACCTTGGGGACAATGTGTTGTGCAAAATAATCCAGAAACAAAACAACAAATATGCTAAGGTCTCTTTCAGAAAATACTTATAAGAAAACTGGAGCTTAGATTGTAAGCCCTCATAGCCACACTTAGTCTGAAGATGTAAATGTATTTCTAGATTCTGAGACACTGAGCTATATGTGTATTAGCTGGTATTTCCCTGAAACTTTGAATAACTCTGTGAAATGTAAGACACAGATATGGGGTGCTACATCCCTGAAAGTTAGCATAGCTATATATAATAACAGTTAAAGTAACCAAAGTGGAAATCAGACCTCAATTAAAGTTAAAAATGAAGCCCATCTGGCTGGGTCAAAGGTAGATCAGAATACAGGCTAAAAGATGATAGTGTATGTACTGTAGACCTTCACCTACTATATGAGAACAAATGCAGAGAGGTTTATTGTGTCTAGAACCTAAAGTTTCTGTAACATATACATACATATTTCTGTAGGGGGGAAGCTAAGACTACCCTTAACAAGACCTAAGAGTTGCTTCCAGGAAACCTCTTTTTTGCTCAGATGTGGTCTCTTTGTCTCTAAGTCTAACTCTGCAAGGACACTCATTACCCTTCCCCCTACATGAGATGTGACATGCAGGGGTGAAAATCTTCTTGACAATGGAGAGCATGGTTTCTGGGAATGAGTCTGGCCCTGGCACTGTGGGCTCCACAAGGCCTTTCTGACCAAAAGAGGGGAAATAAGTGTAATAAATAAGGCATCAGTGGCCAAAAGAAATCAAATAGAATCAAGAAGCTATTCTGGAGGCTACTCTTATGCAAGCTTCAATTAGATAGATTAGATAGTTCTAATTGCCATGGTTTGCTAAATTCCCAACAATGTCACTCCTACTGACTCTTAAGAACACCTAGGGCTGGAACTGAGATTCTATAACTGCACTAGGTTTACTTTCCTGGAACCTTTAATTCCTGGGAGGTTCCTACATCAGATAAATCTTGAAAAAAAGAGGGACCAGCCCCTCCAAGATTATAAATTAATTACATCCCCCATCCTTTAGTGTTGACACTCCTTCTCAACATGAGAAAGTCAGAATGAGAATTGCCCAAAGATATTTATAGCTTGGAAGAAGGATCAAAGGAGAAGGAAGAAGCATAACAGAAAAATAGGTTTTAATGGACAAATAGGACTGCTGAATCACTATATTAATATTCCTTCAGGCCTCCAGTGTTTTGGAACAGCTAGAAGGGAAAATCTGAGATGGTGGAGTGGTAGCTCATGACAAACTCTGGGATCTGTTCTGCAACTACTTGTTAAAGCATGCTTTGAAAATTATTGATTTTCTTTCTTTGCTTTGTATATATGTAATATTTTACAATAAAAAAGTTAAAAAAAAATAGGTCCACAAAAAATTGTGTATAAATGTTCATTCCAACATTATTCATAATAGCCAAAATGTGGAAGCAACCCAATGTCCATCAACTGATGAGTGGATAAACAAAATGTGATATATCAAAAAATGGAATATTATTCAGTCAGAAAAAATATATAGGAGTTATAAGAGCTCATTTAACATTAATGGTACTAATATTTTCTCTGTCTTGTTTGTTGGATATGTGCATTTTATTTTGCCCCATCAAAGAATCAGGTGAAGAATCTTTTTGCAGGACTCAGGCAAGATGGTGGCATAGTGAGGTGTGAAATTTAGTTCATCCTCCAGAGCAGCTAGTAAATAACCAGTAATGGAACAGAACAACCGCTGGGACCACATCCATGACTGAACACACAGCATACACCAGTCTGAACCAGGTGGAATGGCTGAGATCATGCACAGAACTGTAAGTACCCCAAGCCATGTAGGCCAGTGCCCCTCCCCTACGGGCACAGCAGGCTGGTTCCCTGAGGGGAAAGGAAACAGACTTTACTAGCAGCAAGGAATTTGCTCAACTAAGCTCCAATTGTGGAATTAATTAACAAATTCTGACTACTGAAACTAGGCCCCCTGACAGATAAACTTGGAATAAACACTAAAGGAATAGGAGTTTGGGGCCCAGCAGAGAGAGGGTGGGGCTGATAGAAAACAAAACAAGCTTTTTGAGTTTGACAACACAAAATAGCAGAAAAGGGCTGGACCCCAAGAAAAGAGGGCTGGGCCCCAGGGCACATAGAACCTGGAGATATGTAGAGCCACACACCAACTCAAGCTCTTGATTGACAAAACTGAGGAGAAGGGATCTGACTCTGAAAAGGCTTTTTTTTTTCTTTTTTAAAAAACTCCTTAAACAGCTCATTAGATAAAACTGCAAGCACTCTCAGGCTCCAGCACTGCCCCAGGCGAGGGTGGAATTAAGCTTGTCTGAGAGATAAAGTAACTAGTCAGGTGAAAGGGACTAATTCCCTAAAAGATGTATCTTCCCCCAAGAAAAGGGGGGACAGGGCCCAGCTCAAGTGGAATCCCTCTGTGATAGTTAGGCTCAAGTGTCAACTTGACCAGGTGTTGAGGCTCTGTTGTTCTGTTTCTGTGCACTTAAATCATCAGTATGAAAGCTGGCTGCCTTTCCTTTGAAGAACTATAAATTTTAACTAAATACATCCCCTTATTAAAGGCTGATCCATCTCTGGTGCATTGCATTTTGGCAGTCTTAGCAAATGAAAACATCCAACTTCAAGAAATTCAGGCCCCAGGGGCTGGAAAACAGACATAATCAAAGCCATCTGTGTTAGTTAGATTCAGTTGTCAACTTGGCCAGGTGAGCATACCTAGTCTTGTTGCTGCGGACATAAGCCAATGGTACGTGAACCTCATCTGTTGCTAATTACATCTGCAGTCGGCTAGGAGGCGTGTCTGCTGCAATGAGTGACATTTGACTTAATTGGCTGGTGCTTAAATGAGAGAACGCACATAGCACAGCCTAAGCAGCTTGGCATTCCTTATCTCAGCACTTGCAGCTCAGCCCAAGCCTTTGGAGATGCAGAAAGAAGTCACCCCGGGGAAAGTTGTTGGAACCCAGGGGCCTGGAGAGAAGACCAGCAGAGACCATCCTGTGCCTTCCATGTAAGAAAGAGCCTCAGTGGAAAGTTAGCTGCCTTTCCTCTGAAGAACCAACAAAATAAATCCCCTTTTATTAAAAACCAATCCGTCTCTGGTGTGTTGCATTCCAGCAGCTAGCAAACTAGAACACCATCCTTCTACCTCACCTCTGTCTCAACCATACCCCTGGCAGGGAAAGTCTACTGAAATTAAAAGCACCACATCACTATAAGCTGGTGGGAAGCCATGGGCAGACAAGCACCACATGCTGAGCAGGACAGGAAAATCAGAGTCTAAAGGC
>PVIY010043020.1:0-20581 GCA_004026745.1 Myrmecophaga tridactyla
GGGGGTGGATGGTGGGGGCTGTGGGGATGCATAGGGGCTGGTGTGCAGGCAGGATGTGTGTGGGTGCATGGAGGGTGAGAGTCTTGGGTATCAGGGTGTGGGGTACGGGCACAGAGTTTGGGCCACAGGGGAAGCAGGGCACAGGTGTGTCCTTGTGCAGGGGGAAGGGTCCAGGGGGCCTGGGATGAGGAGGCATGAGTGTACAGGGTTAGGTCACAGGTCAAGGGGGTTGCAGGATATGGGACAGGAGTGGGTGACATCAGGTGGGTGGAGCCCTGGCACGGCTGCACTGATGGTGGGGAGGGGATGGGGCAGGGGCACGCGTATGTGCAGGGCAGGGTCTATGTAGCACAGATGCACATATGAGCACCTGCCAGGCATGGGAGCAGGGTGGTTGTACCAGGAGGTGGGGCCAGGGTGTGCACATGTGTGGGGCAGGGGGATGGGCTGCAGGGGACAAGAGGTTGGTGCAATGCAGGCAGCTAGAATAATAAAGAACAACTGCTGGGGCCACATCAGTGACCAGGCACACAGTGTACACCAGTCTGGACAAGCTAGACTGGCTGAGACACAGAACTGTAAGTCCCCCACTGGTGTCCCTTCCCCACAGGCACAACTGAGAGGAAAGAAAACAGACTTTATTAGCAGCAAAGGCTTACCTTAGCCAAGCTCCAATTGTAGAATTAATAAACAAATTCTGACTACTGAAAATAGGCCCCCAGCTCAAATAATCCTCGAATAAGAGATAAAGGTACTAGGAGTTTTTGCCTCAGCTGAGAGGGGGGAAATGCTGATGGAAAAAAAAACAACAGAGGCTTTTTGAGTGAGCACAAAATACTGGAAAAGGGCTGGACCCTTAAAAAAGGGGGGCACATAGGGCCTGGAGATACATAAAACCATGTACCAACTTAAACTCTTGATTGACAAAACCCAAGGGGTCTTGCTCTGAAAAGGATTTTTTTTTTCTCTGTCTCTACTACTCAACAGCTCACTAGATAGAAGGGCAAGGCTTCTCAGTCTCCAGCACTGCCCCAGGCAAGGGCAGAATTAAGCTTGTCTGAGAGACAAAGTAACTAGTCAGGTGAAAGCAGTTAAATTGCTAAAAGCTATGCCTTTCCCAAGAGAAAGGTGGGGCCCAGCTCAAGTGGAATCCCTCCCACAAGGAATTCAGGCCCCAGGGACTGGAAAACCAAAGAATTAATGACAACTTCCAACCTCTCCTCTGTTTAATCCACACCTGCAGCAGGGAGAGTCTGCTGAAGTTAAAGGCACCACATCACTTTATGCTGGTGGGAAGCCATGGGCAGACAAGTGCCACATGCTGGGCAGGATAGGAAAAGCACAGTCTAGAGGCTTCATAGGAAAGTCTGACAGCCCACTGTGTCTCACCCCCAGGGAAAAGTAATGCTGACAACTATTTCCTCCTGACTGGAGTCAAGTCCAATCTGGAAAAATCTGACTGTGGTCTATAATATCTGAAGAGATCCTCCTTAAATAAATAAATAAATAAATAAATAAATAAATAAATAAATAAATAAATAATAAATAAATAAATAAATAAATAAAGGCTCCACATAGGCAGGACAAGAAATAGAAAAACAAGAACTGAAAAACTGCAATCAGTTAAACAGAACCTATGCTAGAGGTCTAAAATACGTTGAACTGAATGTCAAAGAACAGATAGAGAACAAAACCATCCAGCAAGAAAATCCTAGGTAAAAGAGTGAAAACAACCTCCAAAATAAACTAATTAAGGAAACAAATGCCTAGAAGCCAGCAAAAAATAATGAGTCATACTATGAAAATCAAAGATATGGCCCAGTCAAAGGAACAAACCAACAATTCAAATGAGATACAGGAGTTGAAACAACTAATTCAGGATGTTCGAACAGACATGGAAAATCTCATAAAAAATCAAATCAGTGAGTTGAGGGAGGATATAAACAAGGCACTGGGCAAATAAAAAGAAGAAATCAAAAGTTTCAAAAAACAAATGACAGAATTTATGGGAATGAAAGGCACAGTAGAACAGATGAAAGAAACAATGGAAACCTAGAAGGATAGATTTGAAGAGGCAGAAGAAAGGATTAGTGAACTAGAGGACTAGACATATGAAATCTGCCACACAAAATAAAATACAGAGAAAAGAATGGAAAAATATGAGCAGGATTTCTGGGAATTGAATGACAACGGGAAGAGCACAAATGTATGTGTTGTGGGTGTCCCAGAAGGAGAAGAGAAGGGAAATGGAGGAGAAGGAGTAATGGAGGAAATTATCACTGAAAATTTCCCATCTCTTATGAAAGACATAAAATTACAGATCCAAGAAGTGCAGTGTACTCCAAAGAGAATAGATCCAAAAAGACCTACTCCAAGAAGCTTACTAATCAGACTATCAGATGTCAAAGAGAAAGAGAATTTTGAAAGCAGCAAGAGAAGAGCAATCCATCACTTACAAAGGAAGCCCAATAAGAATATGTGTGGATTTCTCAGCAGAAACCATGGAGATGAGAAGGCAGTGGGATGATATATTTAAAATTCTAAAAGAGAAAAACTGCCAACCAAGAATTCTATATCCATCAAAATTGTCCTTCAAAAAGGAGGGGGAGGGCAGGTCACAGTGGCTCAGTAGGCAGAGTTCTCACCTGTCATGCCAGAGACCCAGGTTCAATTCCCAGATCCTGCCCATAAAAAAAAAAAGAGGGGAAAATTAAAATATTTTCTGACAAACAATCACTGAGAGAATTTGTGACCAAGAAACCAGCTCTGCAAGAAATACTGAAGAGACTACTGGCAGCAGAATGGAGAAGACAGGGGAGCAAGGTGTGAAGAAGAGTGTAAAAATGAAGACTATCAGTAAAGGTTAAAAAGAGAAAAAAAAATGGATTTGGCATATAAAATCCAACAGGCAAAATGGTAGAAGAAGGTACTGCCTTTACAGTAATAACATCAAATGTTAATGGATTAAACTCCCCAATTAAAAGACATAGACTGGCAGAATGGATTAAAAAACAGGACCCATCTGTATGTTGTTTCTAGGAGTCTCACTTTAGACCCAAGAACAAACATAGATTGAAAGTGAAAGATTTGGAAAACATATTTCATGCAAACAACCCAGAAAAGAGCAAGAGTAGCTATACAAATATCCAACAAATTAGACTTCAAAAGTAAAATAATTAAAAGAGACAAAGAAGGACACTATGTATTAATAAAAGGAACAATTCGACAAGACAGAACAACCATAAATATTTATGCACCAAGTCAGAGTGCTCCAAAATACGTGAGGCAAACACTGAAATAGACACCCCTACCATAATAGTTGGAGACTTCAATTCCCTGCTCTCATTAATGAAGAGAACATCTTGGCAGAAAATCAGTAAAGAAACAGAGAATTTGAATAATACAATAAATGAACTAGACCTAACAGACATTTACAGAACATTACACCCCATAACAGCAGGATCACCTTTTCCTCCAGTGCTCATGGATCATACTCAAGGATAGACCATATGCTGGGTCACAAAACAAGTCTCAATAAATTTTAAAAGATAGAAATCATACAAAATACTTTCTCAGATCATAAAAGAATGAAGTTGGAAATCAATAACTGGCAGAGGACCAGAAAATTTACAAATATATGGAGGATAAACAACACACTCTTAAATAATCAGTGGGTCAAGGAAGAAATTACATGAAAAATCAGTAAATATCTCAAGGCAAATGAAAATGAGAACACAACATAACAAAATTTACAGGATGCAACAAAGGCAGTGCTAAGAGGGAAATTTATTGCCTTAAATGCTTACATTAAAAAATAAGAAAGGGTGGCTGCCGTGGCTCAGCAGGTAGAGCTCCGACCTCTGTGCTGGAGGTCTGGAGTTCGATCCCTGGTGCCTCCTGCCCATATGCAAATTTAAAAATAATAATAATAAAATAAAAAAGAACAAAAATCAAGGAATTAACTGTTCATTTGGAAGAACTAGAGAAAGAACAGCGAACTAACCCCAAAGCAAACAAAAAGAAAGAAATAGCAAAGATTAGAGATGAAATTGAGAACAAGAAAACAATCGAGAAAATCAACAAAATCAGAAGTTGGTTCTTTGAGAAAATCAATAAAATTGATGGACCCTGTTCTGGTTTGCTACCTGCTGGAATGCAATATACCAGAAATGGAGTGGCTTTTAAAAAGGGGAATTTAATAAGTTGCTAGTTTACAGTTCTAAGGCTGAAAAAATATCCCAATTAAAGCAAGTCTATAAAAATGTCCAAATTAAGGCACCAAGAAGAGGTTACCATCACTCAAGAAAGGCACGTGGTGTACATGGCAATGTCTACTAGCTTTCTCTCTAGGCCCCTTGCTTCATGAAGCTCCCCCAGGAGTGTTCCCCTTCATCTCCAAAGGTCACTGGCTGGTGGACCCTCTAATTCTCGTGTCTCTACTGCTCTCATCATTCTCAGGGTTTCTCCGAAATGCTTCCTCTTTAAAAGGATTTTAGTAAACTAATCAAGACCTACCTGGAATGGGTAGAGTCACATCTCCTTCTAATGAAAGATTAATACCCACAAGTGTGTGAGTCACATCTCCGTAGAGATAACCTAATCAAGTTTCCAACTTGTTACTGGATAGGGATTTTTAAAAAATGGTTGTCTCTGCATGATTGATTAGGATTAAAACATGGCTTTTCTAGAGTACATAAATCCTTTCAAACCAGCAGAGACCCATAGCTGGCTGACAAGAAGAAAAACAGCAAGGATGCCAACAAATAAGATCAGAAATGGAAGAGGAGACATAACCACTGGCCCCACAGAAATAAAGGAGGTAATAACAGGATACTATGGGCAACTATATGCTAATAGACTAGACAATGTAGATGAAATGGACAACTTTCTAGAAAGGCATGAACAACCAACAGTGACTTGAGAAGAAATAGACGACCTCAACAAACCAATCACAAGTCAAAAGATTGAATCAGTCATCAACAAGCTCCCAAAAATAAAAGTTCAGGGCCAGATGGCTTCACATGTGAAATCTACCAAACATTCAAGAAAGAATTAATACCTGTCCTGCTCAAACTCTGCAAAAAAAAATTGAGGAGGAGCAAAAACTACCTAACTCATTCTAAGAAGTCATCACCCTTATACCAAAGCCAGCCAAAGATATACCAAAGCCAAAGATACTAAGATAAAAGAAAATTACAGACCATTCTCTCTAATGAATATAGATGCAAAAATCCTCAACAAAATTCTTACAAATTGAATCCAGCAGCACATTAAAAGAATTATACAACATGACCAAATGGGATTTATTCCAAGTATGCAAGATGGTTCAACATAAAAAAATCAATTAATGTAGTACACCATAACAACAAATCAAAGCAGAAAAATCACATGATCATCTTGATTGATGCAGAAAAGGCATTTGACAAAATTCAACATCCTTTCTTGGTGAAAACACTTCAACATGATAAAGGGAATATATGAAAAACACACAACTAACATCATCCTCAATGGGGAAAAGCTGAAAACTTTCCCCCTAAGATCAGGAACAAGACAAGGATGTCCACTGTCATCACTGTTATTCAGCATTGTTCTGGAAGTTCTAGCCAGAGCAATTAAACAAGAAAAAGAATTAAAAGGCATCCAAATTGGAAAAGAAGAAGTAAAACTCTTACTGTTTGGACAGATGTTATGATACTATATGTTGAAAATCCCGAAAAATCCACAGCAAAGGTACCAAAACTAATCAATGAGTACAGCAAAGTGGCAGGTTACAAGATCAACACCCCAAAATCAGTAGTGTTCTATGCACTAGTAAAGAGCAATCTGATGAGGAAATCAAGAAAAAAATGCATTTACAATAGCAACCAAAAAAAATGAAATATTTAGGAATAAATTTAACCAAGGATACAAAAGACCTATACACAGAAAACTATAAGAAATTGCTAAAAGAAATCAGAGGAGATCTAAATAAATGGAATGGTATACCGTGTTCATGGACTGGAAGACTGAATATAGTTAAGATGTCAATTCTACCAAAATTGATTTATAGATTCAATGCAATATCAATTAAAATCCAAAAAACTTACTTTGCAGAAATACAAAAGCCAATGAAAAAATTTATTTGGAAGGGCAAGTTGCCCCAAATAGCTAAAAATATCTTGGGAAGGAAAAATGAAGTGGGAGGTCTCACACTACCTGACTCTAAAGCATATTATGAAACTACAATGGTCAAAACAGCATGGTACTGGCATAAAGAAAAATATACTGACCAATGGAATTGAATAAAGTGTTCAGATAATAGACCCTCACATCTATGGCCAACTGATCTTTGATAAGGATGTCAAGACAACTCATCTGGGAAAGATCAGCCTCTTCAATAAATGGTACTTGGAGAAATGGATATCCATATGCAAAAAAATTAAAATCCATATCTCACACCCTATACAAAAATTAAGTCAAAATGGATCAAAGACCTAAACATTAGAGCTAAGACCATAGAACTTTTAGAAGAAAATATAGGGAAATATCTTATAAAACTTGCAATAGGAGGCAGTTTTCTAGATTTTCTCGATGCTTAGCATAAGCATTGAAGAAAGAAATAGATAAATGGGAATTCCTAGAATTTAAACACTTATGTGCATCGAAGAACTTTGTCAAGAAAGTAAAAAGGCAGCCTATGCAATGGGAAACAATATTTGGAAACCACATATCAGATAAGGGTTTAGTATCCAGAATATATAAAGAGATTCATCAACTTAACAATAAAAAGACAAACAACCCAATTAAAAAGTGGGCAAAGACATGAACATACACTTCTCAGAAGAGGAAATTCAAATGACTAACAGGCACATGAAAAGATGCTCAACTTCACTGGCTATTAGGAAAATGCAAATCAAAACCACAATGAGATATCATCTCACACCCACTAGAATGGCTGTTAACAAAAAAAAACAGAAAATGACAAGTGCTGGAGAGGGTGTGGAGAAAGAGGCACACTTATCCACTGTTGGTGGAAATGTAAAGCAGTACAACAGCTGTGGAAGGCAGTTTGGTGGTTCCTCGGGAAGCTAAATATAGAATTGCCATATTATCCAGCATACCATTGCTAGGTATCTATTCAGAGAACATTAGAGCAAGGACACAAATGGATATTCGCACACAAATGTTTATAGCAGCATTATTTACAATTGCCAAGAGATGGAAACAGCCAAAATGTCCATCAACAGAAGAGTGGCTAAACAAGCTGTAGTATACACATACCGTGGAATATTATGCAGCTGTAAGACAGAATAAAATCATGAAGGATGTAACAACATGGATGGACCTTAAGGACATAATGCAGCGTGAAATTAGCCAGAAACAGAAGGACAGATACTGTATGGTCTCACTGATATGAACTAACATTAATGAGTGAACCTGGATAATTTAATTAAGAATACAGGTTATCAGGAGATAGAAATAGGGTAGAGATTGGACAATTGGTGCTGAAGGAGTACAGATTGTGCAACAAGACTGATTGTATAAATTCAGATATGGATAGCACAATACTACCTGATTGTAGCACAATAATGTAAGTAAACTGAATGAAACTGAATGGAGTATGGTTGAGGGAGAAGGGCTGGAGGCATGAATGAAATCAGAAGGTAAGATAGAAGATAAAGACTGAGACAGTATAGTTTAGGAATGCCTCAAGTGTACACTTATGGTGATTAAATGTAAAAATTAAAAAATGTTTTTGCAGGAGGAAGAACAAAGGAATGTCAGTATTGCAGGATGTTGAAAACAGGTGGTATATGGGGAAAAGTACAATCGATGTAAGCTAGTATCTACAGTCAACAGTAATATTGTAATATGCTTCCACTGAATGTAACAAAGGCATTATGCCAAAGCTAAATGTCAACAGGTGGAGGGATTGGGAAAAGGGTATGGATTCTTTGTGGAAGAAAAGGAAATGTCTTCAGATAGACATTTAAATGTAAAAAAAGACATTAAAAAAATGTCTATACTATTAGGCTGGATTGTATGATATGTGAACCAAACTATTTAAAAATGATTAGAGAGAAACAAGTGCTAGAGAAAATGCAGAGAAAGAGATGCACCTATTCACTGTGGGTAGGGAAATGAGAGGTGCAGCCCCTTGGAGGGCAGGGTGGTGGTTCCACAGGAGGCTAGAGGTGGGTTGCCAAATGATCCTGAAACCCTGTTGCTTTGTATATACCTGGAGGAACTGAGTGTGGGGACATGAATGGACATTTGCAAACTGGTGTTTCTGGTGGCAGTGTTCATGATGCACAATGAATGGAGGTGGCCTAGGAGTACAATGAATGAGGAATGGAAGGAGGAACTATGGTGTATGTATACAGTGGGCTACTGAGCCACTGCAAGAAGAAATGAAGTTGTGAGGTGTGCAGCTAGATGAATGAACCTTAAGAGCTGTATGCTGAATGAAATGTCAGGAGAAAAAGACAAATATTATCATGCCTCAATTATATGGACTAATTATGATACAAAAATTTGGTTAAATAAAGTCGAAAGCATGGGTTATCAGGTTGGGGGTCATTGTAAAGGGTCTTAGATTGTAAGCTCTTACAGCAGTCACATATATTTAGCAGGTGTAACTGTTAATTCTAAATTCTGAGATACTGAGCTGTTCGTATATAACTTGGTCTTTCCCAGAAACTTTGGGTATTTATGTGACACCTGAGATTCAGAGTCAGAGCTCTGAAGCCATGAAGGTCAACAGTACCTTATAGAAGAACTGTTTAAAAAGTTGAAAACTTGGTCAGACATTGAGTAGAGACATGAGTGAAGCTGATCTGGATAGGACTACAGTATATCAGAAAACTGGGTAAAAGATGATATCGTCCATATCTTAAAACTCCAACTTCTGTGTGAGACTAAAGGGAGAGATATTTATTTAGTGCAAATTTATATTTTGGGTAGTGCACTTCATAATTTAACCTGTATGGTCAGTTTAGTTGAACACCATAAATATAGGGAATCTTGAATAGGGCATGAGATTTTGTTGGTTTGTCCAGGTTAGTGTGATGTCCCAATAAATCTCAGAGTGATTTGGACAATGAATAAAGATATACTTGCAAAGTCCCCTTAGGGGAAGGGGGAGAAAGGGGAAATATTCAACTTCTCCATTTGGAGAATTTCTGATAGTCTCACAAGCAGAGAGGGCAACCAAATCAATAGGCCAAGCCCTCAATTTTGGGCCTCACCTCTATGAAGCATTCCTGCAAAGGACAGGCTAAGCCTACTTAGGCCTAAGAGTCACCCTCAGAGAACCTCTTTTGTTACTCAGATGGGGCCTTTCTCTCTAAGCCGACCCAGCAAACGAACCCACTGCCCTCCCACTCTACATGGGACATGACTCCCAAGGATGTAAATCTCCCTGGCAACATGGGACAGAAATCCTGGATGAGCAGGGACCTGGCCTCAAGGTATTGAGAAAACCTTCTTGACCAAAAGGGAGAAGAAAGAAATGAGACAAAATAAAATTTCAGTGGCTGAGAGATTTCAAATATAATCGAGAGATTATCCTGGAGGTTATTCTTATGCCTTATATAGACATCCCCTTTTTCATTTAGGGTTATTTGACTGGCCAAATGAAAGTACCTGAAACTGTAGAGCTGTGTTCCAATAGCCTTGTTTCTTGAAGATGATTGTATAATGATATAGCTTTTACAATGTGACTGTGTGATTGTGAAAACCTTGTGTCTGACGTTCCCTTTATCAAGGATATGGACAGATGAATAAAATATGAATAAAAATAAACAAATAATAGGGGGTTAAAATAAATTAACAGGGTTAAAATAAATTGGGTAGATGAAATACTAATGGTCAGTGGTAGGGAGGGGTAAGGTGTATGTGCCAGTTTGAAAGGATTCACGTACCCTAGAAAAGCCGTGTTTTAATCTGAATCAGTCATGTGAAAGCAATCTTTTCTTTTAATCCCTATTCAGTACTACAGGTTGGAAGCTTGATTAGATTATCTCCACAGAGGTGTAACTTTTCCAATTGTGGGTATTAATCTTTGAATAGAGGGACATGTGACTCCAACCATTCCAGGTGGGTCTTGATTACTTTACTGGATTCCTTTAAAAAAGGAAGCATTTTGGAGGGAAAAAAGAAAAGAAAAGAAAGTTGAGAATGAAGAGAGTAGCAGAGACACGAGAACTACAGAGTCCACCAACCAGCAACCTTTGGAGATGAAGGAGAATGCCCCCGGGGAAGCTTCATCAAGTAAGAGGCCTGAAGAGGAAGCTGGAACACGTCACCATGCTCACCATGTGCCTTTCTAGTGGAGAGAGGAACACTGAACTTCATTTGCCTTTCTTGAGTGAAGGTAACTTCTTGTTGGTGCCTTAATTTGTACATTTTTATAGACTTGCTTTAATTGGGACATTTTCTTGGCCTTAGAACAGTAAACTAGCAACTTACTAAATTCCCCTTTTTAAAACCCATTCTGTTTCTGGTATATTGAATTCCAGCAACTAGCCAACTAGAACAGGGTATGATATGTATGAGTTTTTCTTTTTTCTTTTTATTTCTTTTTTCCTGGCGTGATGCAAAAGTTCTAAAAAATGTGATGATATTGTGAGTCATTGATTGTACACCATGTATGAGACATTTGTATGTTAAGAATGTTTTAGCATGTTTATATGTTTAGGATGTGTAGTATGTTGTTTTATCAATAAAAAAATTTTTTCAAAAAAGAGGTCAGTGCAAGGATATGTGGGTGCCCGGCGGGGAGGATGTGGCTGTGTGCATGCACGGGTCTGGGGGGTGGATCTAGGGGGTGGGGTCCTTGTGTGCATGTGCACAGATCTCAGGGACAGGAGGGCAGGGTTATGTCTGCATGGACTAGGGGCAGGTGTGGCCCAGATGTGCGGGTCAGCGCTTGCCCAGAGCTGGGACTGTGTGGCAGGGGTCGCATGTGCATGTGTGCGGGTCTAGGGGTGCTGGGTGCTGACGTACATGTGCACAGAGCTCAGGGGAGGTGGGGCAGGGTTGTAGAACTGTATGGGCTGGGGGCTTCTTTGGCCCAGTATAAAGGTGGAGGACCTACAGCCTGGATGTGCAGATGACCACCTGCAGGGGCAGGGAGGGAGAAGTGAGGGTTGAGGGGCTGGGCACAATGAGAAAGTCTCAAGAGGGGCTGGGCAAGACTGTGCACTTGTGCTGGAGAGGTGGGTCGGGCTGTGGCAGGCGTGCATGCATGCGTGAGGTGGGGGTGCTGGGTGGGAATCTGTGGGGTAGGGGTGGTTGGGGCAGGTGTCCTTGGAATATGTTGGGGGGCAGATGATGGGGTTGCGGGTGGAGTCACAGGTCGCGGGGATGGGCAGTGCATGTGGGTGTAGCATGTCCAAGGAATGCGGCTTGGCTTACTTCCTAGTCCCCGCCTCCCTGTCCATGCACTCTTGATGGCTCCGGGCCTCCGATTGGAAAGGGGCATGTTAGCCTGTTTGCACTAGCTGGATGGTCTCCAGTTCTCCGTATCTCAGTTCTTCAACTTTTGGAACCAGGGCCACCCTGTATACTTTAGAAGACCCTCCCAGTCACTTACACCCTAGGATCGCTGTCCCAGTCATTTTTCTGTCACTTCTCAGCTGTTCCTTGGAGTAGGGTGAACCCTACCTATTCTATTCCTCCATCTTCCCAGACCTCTTTATTTTCCTGAGGAATTTACTGGCCCAAACTTAACACAGCCTCAAACCCTGAGGTGAGCATGTGGTGCAGAGCTCCAGGAGAAGCCCTCTATCTCTGGCTCAAGGAACTGGAAAGGGAATTCCTAGAACACAGAACAACTGCTGAATATCCTCCTATTTTCCCAGTTTCTCCACCATTTTCATTTCAACTCCCAAGCTGGATCATGCATGTTCTTTTAATCCATTCCTGTGGGTGCAAACCTGTTGTAGGTGAGTCCTTTTGATTAGGCTATACCAATTAAGATGTGACACCCTCACCCCTCGTTCAAGGTGAGTCTTAATCCTCATACTGGAATCCTTTTTAAGAGGATAAAACACATACAGAGGCTAAGAAGTGAAATACAGAGACACTCATAGAAAAATCCCCAGAGAAGCTGAGAGGAAGCCACTGAAGCCAGAAGCTGGAGGCAACGAAACCCAGGAGAGAAGGCCCAGCGGACGTCACCATATGCCTGGCCATGTGACAGGGGAGCCCAAGCTCACCAGTAACTGGTCTTCAGAAAAGGTATCATCCTGTTGATGCCTCCACTGGGACATTTTGATGGGCCTTAAACTGTACATTTGTCGGCTAATAAATTCCCATTGTTAAAAAAGAGTCCATTTCTGGTGTTTTACATTTTGTCAGCTTTAGCAAACCAAAACACCATATTATATGAATAAACAAATAAATGCACTGAAAGCTGACAAGGAATGGGTTGTTTCATGGTTTCAAAGTTCTCCTCTCAAAATACTTACTAATTTCAATAGGAAAGTAACTTCACCATGGGGGAAACCTGGCAGACACCACCTCCATAAAATAGACAAAGCAAACATCAGGAGTAGCAAGGACAAATTGAAATCATAAGCCCCTGCTAGAATGCAGTGAGAACTCAGCATGGCTTCCTGGCTTTCCTATCAAAGATTCACAACCTTCATCTAATCATGAGAGAACATTAGGCAGAACTAAATCCAGGGACACACTTACAAATCACCACCTACCCATCATTGGTCATAAAGCAGCCCTAGCTGCAAGGGGGGTGGGTGGCTGGGAAAATGAGCATTTAGCTGGGCAATCACCTGAGAGCAAGAAGTTAGTTGGGTACTGGCAGGCAATTCAGTGAGGTAATGGGGAGGGAAGAGTGGGACACAAGAGGAAGTCAGCCCACTGGGGGCCTCTCTTCAACAAGAAACCACTAGAAGCAGAGAGCAGGAGGTTTGCAGCTGCAGGAACCATTTAATTTGCTCTTCACTTTGGGGTCTCCCTGCAACCGTGATGTTCTTGCAGCCTGCTGAACCAGCAGCAGGACTCAGCCTGAAAGTAGTAGGGAGAGACCCAGCCAGGACTGTCCCAAACCACCCCACATTGGGGCCTGTTGAGATTGCAAAGAAAGGCTTAACAGGCCACGTGATCAGTCCTTAAACATCTATTAGAGGAACTTGCATGTAGAGAGCTGCAGCTACTTGGAGATGGACAGCGTGATGATAAGGTGTGGACTCAAGTGTGTCCGTGTCTATGGCAACCTCCCTGCAGGTTCTAGAGGGCTGAAGGACAAAGGTGGACAAGTGCCAGGGGTTTGTGCGCAAGTAGTGGGAAAACATTTTTGCAGGTGCTCTTTTCTCAAAACAAGACATGCTTGGGCAGACAGCCTTCAAGGTTATAGCAGCCAAAGGTTGTCAGGCTTCCAGAGAGTGATGGGGAGGAATGCCTGAGGAGGGGTTCAGGGGAGGCCAATTCCCAGCCAGGTGGGAGATGCCCTATGCATCAGGCAGTTGTTCACATCAGAAGCTCACCTGAAAACCACTCACCTGTAGGAGCCTACCTGCCTGGTTGTTTCTGGGGAGCTACTTCCCTCACCAAGCACTCTGTTCACACATCAGAAGGCTCCAGAAAAGGTCACAAAGTCCAGAATGGGGGTGTTCCCAAGGTTACTCCCATTCTTTGCTTCTCCCCTCCTTTACTTGTCACCCTGGATGTTTAGTGAGCTGTTCATCATTGTTTTCTTGGTCACTTTATAACTTCAAGAAGTTTCTCAGCCTTTCTTTTTTGTTGATGGCTTCCTTTCCTGATTACAGTCCCGCCATCTTTCTTTTATTTTAGCCTGAGTGCTTGCTTGACTGCCATCCTCCTGGGATTTTAGGCATGAGGCAGGGTCAATGCTTCAGCTCAATTCATTTTGAACAGAAGAGCAGGTGATATGCAGAATAATCAGATAGATGGGAAAATAAAGAGAAAAGTAATAGACAAGTGGACAAATGGACAGGCAGAGGAATGGTTGTTACCTCTTGTCATTTAAGGGATGGAAGGTTGACAGCTCTTAGGGTCAGCCCAACTGTGCTGGTTTGAAAGGATGTATGTCCCCTAGAAAAGCCTTGTTTTACTCAAAATCCCATTTCATAAAGGTAGAATAATCCCTATTCAATACTGTATTTTGAAACTGTAATCAGATCGTCTCCCTGGAGATGTGATTTAATAAGAGTGGTTGTTAAACTGGATTAGGTGACAACATGTCTCCACCCATTTGGGTGGGTCTTGATAAGTTTCTGGAGTCCTATAAAAAAGGAAACATTTTGGAGAATGAAGGAGATTCAGAGAGAGCAGAGAATGCTGTAGCACCACGAAGCAGAGAGTCCATCAGCTAGTGCTTTGGAGATGAAGAAGGCAGATGCCTCCCAGAGAGATTCATGAAACAGGAATCCAGGAGAGAAAATTAGCAGATGATTCTGTGTTTGCCATGTGCCCTTCAAGCTGAGGGAGAAACCGTGACTGTGTTCACCATGTGCCTTCTCGGATGAGAGAGAGACCCTGAACTTCATTGGCCTTCTTGAACCAAGGTATGTTTCCCTGGATACCTTTGATTGGACATTTCTGTAGACTTGTTTTGATTGGGACATTTTCTCGGCCTTCGAACTGTAAACTAGCAACTCATTAAATTTCCCTTTTTAAAAGCCATTCTGTTTCCAGCATATTGCATTCCAGCAGCTAGCAAACTAGAACACCGACCCTACACCCCCCTTGCTGTCTCCACCCTCTCCCTGTTCTTCTTGGCCAGCCACCCTGAGACACCCCTGGCCACACAGCTTCCTTGTCAAGATCCTTTGCTGTTGCAGAGGGCAGGGGGCCAAATCCCATTCCCACCCTGCCAAAGTCAGAATGCACCCAGTGGGGAGGGATGACTAAAGAAAAATTTGCTGGACAAGGGCCAGAAGGCTCTGGCTTCCAGGGGAAGAGTACCAGGGAGTGAGAAGTTTAGGAACATGCCAGGCTCACACCATCTGATTCATTTAGAAGGCAGGGTCCAGGGGCAAACCAAGGGCCCTGTTGTGCAGTGGGAAGAGGGAAGGGGGAAGGGGAAAGCCAAACCTCGGAAGCATATGCCTGCTTGCAGCCCCACTCCTGCCCTGACCCCATCTTGGGACCTAGCTGTTTCTTCCCCTTTCCCCTCATTTTTTTTAGGACAGCTGAGGAAACCTTGGGAAGCCAGGAAAGGCCACTGCCTGTCCCCCTCCTCAATACTCCACCCAAGCGCGGTCTCCCTCTCAAGGTTTCTTTGTCTCCTCTCTCTTCTTCCCTCTCGCTCCCTTCCAGGGAGATGATCCTTTTTTAACTCCTCATTTAGCGTGGCTGTCCCTATGAGTCACCCCCCCAGGCTTCTTGTCCTCTCAGCTCCCCTCTCACCACAGGGGTTCCCTGCTTTCTCCTTCCCTCCTTTCTGCTCTCAAAGCCCACTTGCTTCATTTCCTTCCCCACTTATTGCCTTAATTCCTTCCTCTCTTATATCTTCTCTCTCCCAGACTCTTTTTCCTTTAATCCCTTCCAAGTCTCACAGGAACTTCCTCCACTTTAATTCTTTGTCACCCTACAACATTTCCTTATAGGAGGAACTTTGATAACCAACCTCAAGCAAGGTCACATGCAATGAGCTTCCTCTCAAGGCAGCCGCTAGACGTCTCATGGACTTAAATCATCAGTAAATTGATTGCATTTATGGATGATGACATCTACAATTAACTGAGATTGCCTTCAACAAACAGACCCAGAGTCTCATTATGCAAGTGGCCAAGTTACATTGAAAACCAAATTCCCAATGTTTCACGGTATCTGCTGCTAAAATGAGGGCATTGATTAGAAAGAAATGGCATCCTAAAAATTAGAATGGGAACATATGGGTTGATAATGATGGGGGTGTGGACATTGAAACCTTAGATTCTGCTGAGCCTTTGCCAGATAAATCTGTAATTGTCCTGAGGAACCAGTTTTCCAGGCTTCAGTCTACCCTGAGGAATTTGCCGTCCAACCTCCATCTGAAGAGATTAACCCTGCTGTGCCTGGTAAACCTGTTACTATGTCCCCGGAGCAAATAGCCCTCACTACTCTGTCTGAAGAGATTAATCCTATTTCACAGAAGCAACTGCAATAGAAGACCCTGAGGTAACTAGCTTACAAAACACTTCTAAATATTTTCATGACCCACCCCCAATACCCCTATAGCTAACGTCCCAACAAACCCCAAAAGGCAAGGTACAAAGAGTGACCCATGAGGAAGTACACTATACTCCAAAAGAACTGCATTAGTGTTTCAATTTATATAAACAGAAATCAGGAAGTTTCTGTGGGGATGGATATTAAGGGTGTAGGATAATGACGGATGAAAGTTGGATCAGTCTGAATTTATTGATATGGGCCCACTAAGTAGAGGTTATGGATACAGTGCTGTAGATTGAGTGGTTGGAAAGGGTGTTAGCAGTTTGTTTGGATGGTTGGCTGAAACACAGGTCAAAAACTTTACTTGAGGCCAAATGCCAGAACTGCCTTGGTATAATGTAAATGCAGGGATCCAAAGGCTTAGAGAGACTTGAATGTTAGAGTGGATTTATCATGGAAGACCTGCTCTGTATTTGCTAAAGCTGCCAGAATGCAATACACCAGAAATGGAATGGCTTTTAAAAGGGGAATTTAATAGGTTACAAATTTACAGTACTAAGACTATAAATATGTCCAAACTAAGGCATCCAGAGAAAGATACCCTGGCTCAAGAAAGGTTGATCTGGGAAGATCATTTGGCTGGAGTCTGCTGGTCCTTGTCCCTAGTTCATTGCTTCCAGCTTCTGATGCCAGTGGCCTCCTCTCTAAGAATCTGTGGACCTTCAATTAGTTTTTCCAGGCTGTAACTCTGGGTTCTGGTTTGCTTAGCATCTCACGGGGAGGCACACGGCAATGTCTGCTGGGCTGCACCCATGTCTAGGCATCTGCTCACTCTGTTAGAACTCCAAGCATCTCCAAATGTCCATGTCTCTGTCAGCTCTGAAGCAACTGTTCTCCAAGCATCTGCATTTGAAGTTTCTCCAAAATGTTTCCCTTTCTAAAGAACTCGAGTAAACTAATCAAGATCCATCTTGAATGAGTAGAGTCACATCTCATCTAATTAAAATGCTGCACCCACAATTGGTGCGCCACATCCCCATGGAGATAATCTAATCAAGAATTTCCACTCTGTGATTTTGAATCAAGATTTAAAAAAATGGCTGCCTCCACAAGATTGGATTAGGATTAAGATGTGGCTTTTCTGGGGTGCATAATAGTTTCAAATTGGCACATGCTCATATACCCCACGAGAGAAAGTAATGTCTAGTGGTGTAGAGCATGTTGAGCTATCCCTTCTAAGGTGAAGGGTAAGGTGACCCAAGAATGTACAGAGGACACACCTTTCAAGAGCATTGTGAGGAATAAAATTTGTGTGACTTTCTCCATCGTCCCTGAAGAGCTCTGCGGTCACTCTTCTCTGTAGGTCAGATATCACTGTGAGATATGCTGTCACTGAGCTTGGGTCCCTAAAGACAATGGAAAGGAATAGATCCTGGGTTGGCAGAAGCCACATTGCAGCACTTAATCACCAAAGGCAAGGTGGGCATGGCTACCCAATGGACAGCAGATTCAAAGCAGGAATCAAAATGGTCTGACTTGCAGAGACATATGACATTGGCTCTGAGATCATGGGGTACCTAGAATTGAAATAGATGGGCAGTATTCTAAACTCTTACTTGATCTACATAAGCAGAAGAGTTCTAGGTTGAGTGAAAAAAAGTCTAACTTGTATTACAAAGGAAGGCAGCTACAACCCCTTAATCAATTCCCATACTTGAGACAGTTTACAGATCCAGAGCCCCTTGGATGAGGGGAAGGCTGGATCTTCTTGGGGAAGGACCCTGTTATACTGCTACAATTTATACTGTTGCTCTTCCTCCTATCCAACCCAGAGAGACCTATGGCCTTTAATAGGGTAACTATGCACTGGGGAAAAGGAAATGAAAAGACATTTTGAGATTATTAGACACTGGCTCAGAAATGACATTAATTCCAGGAAACCCAAAATGTCACTGTGGTTCACCAGTCAGAGTAGGTGTTTATTAAGGTCAAGTTATCAATGGAATTTTAGCTCAGGTCCATCTCACAGTGGGTCCAGTGGGTCCATGGACAAATTCTTGTTTTTCATTTTTTATTTTTTCAAAATAAAGGTAATTTATTGAGCACATTAAGAAGAAATGGAAATTCTTCTGAAAGTTGTGACCAAGAGCTGGTCTTTATGTGACCATATTTGACAAGAAATAAATTATATTAGAGAGTTAGCATAAATAATATTTGAGGAAGGAACCTGATGTTAAAAATGGAATTAGATCCAAGAAAGAATTAGATTCTGCCAGATAACTCTGGCTTTCCATCATATATAATAATGGGAAAAGATCACGTAAGAACAGTTTTACACACACACACACAAAAGTGAACCAAGGACATTTTGGACTTTTATATTATTTGACTCAATCCAAAAGTCATTCTAAGGAAAAGGCAGAGGTGCAATTATCATCATCTGGGAAGCCTTCACCCAAATGAGTTTATGTATTTTCCAATAAACACAAGGCATTTTCTTAAATCTCTGACTTGCTACACAGTGGCCAGACTAAAAGTCATGGGCATTACAATTTCATCTGTACACTAATCTGAATAAAGTCACCTAGAATTATACACTTGTATAAGATTCTAGGTAAAATATGTGGTAACTAGGGCCTCCCCTATTCTCATACACAGTAACTATGTTATTATGATTATTATAATTTACTATGGCGCTTATTTCCATTAAATTAATTATAAAAAGCAAAATTCCATGCTGCCAAGTATAAATGATAGTACGAATTATGGAGGACAAGCCTAATTAAAAAACTCTAAGAACAAAAATGATGACAAAACTTTAGTTACCTACATTTGATGGACTCCAATGAACCATGAAATAGCATTCTCTGTGATGAGTGCTATAATTCTACCTATAATTTATTTCAGAGAGTAACTGATGCCCTTACCAGGGTGCAAGCCCAGTGTGGTAACACAAAAACAAACCTTATGCCTATAATTACTCTCACATATATATATATATATAAGTCACCCCACCAAGCTAAGAACAATGGCCAGCTGAGGTGCTTGCTGAGGGTGAAGGGAACACGGAATGGGTAGTGAATGAAGGTAGTGACAAACACAAACTACAACCATGTGACCAGAAGTGAGAAGTATAATGGTTATTGTTAGAAAATTAAGTTTAGCTTTCACACCAGATGGCACAGGAAATGGCTGCAGAACACCTCAGACCAGTTTTGCAGGCAGGGAAGGAGAGTACCTCTGATGCAAGCCTAGAATTGGTGCCAAACAGGTGGAAACAAGTTTAAATAAGTAACAGCCAGGGTCATTGAAAAATAAAGCATATTAAAAAGCAGGAACCTTCCACTGGAAATTTGAATTAGACTATCCGAATAGGCTGTAACATCTGGAGTATCCAACCCGTGGAGAAATGGGGGAGGGTCTGCTAGTTAGGCACAGGTTTAACCATTTTGGCGTTCTATTGTTTGGGGCACCAGCCACCATTTTGTGTTCAGCTGGGCACCTGTTTTTGCAAGATCTTGAATAAATTATTTTCTTCTCCACAATTGGGTGAGCATTCATTCACTTTCAAGTACGGCATTTTTTTTCTAAAAATCTGTGGGCTTGTCCAGGACCCGGGGCTTTGGAGGGGGATTCCCCAGGGAGGACAAAGGGATGGAGCACCCTGCTGATTAAGCGGTCTCAGACTCCACCATTGGGGGCCCACCTCTGGCAGCCAGAAGGACCCAAGGCTGGATGCTGGGATCAGCCGGTTGTGAAAAAGAAAAGGGGGAAGGCGAAATCTGCCTCCCAGCGACCAGGCAACTCTGTGCATGGACCAAGGTAAGAAAAGACCATTAAGTATTGCCTTAGTGGTCCGGATGAATTCTGATGAGCCTAGCAATGAGTAAGCAAGTGCCGAGTTCCAATCCGCAATTCCCTTCTCTTGCAAGGGAGGGGACCAGAGTCAGATGAAGTGAAAGGGAGTTGAATCAAAGGAACCCAGGCAAGACTCAGAATGGGCAGAGGCAGTTGGCTGGCTGGGGAAAAAGGGAGAGAGTACCTGTAGGGTTCTCAGGAACATTCCCCTGGATAGTCCATAGGGATAACTTTGGAACATTGGCAGACCAAAGGATATAAAAATGTACATTTGATGATTTGATCAGTGACTGGAAAAATATTTGCAAGCCCCCTTCAGGGAATGGTGAGAACGGGGAGAAATTCAACTTCCCCAAGTGGAATTCTTGATATTCTCACAAGCACTGTGGACAACCAAAGCTATAGGCTGAGCCCCCAGTCTTGGGGTTTGTTCATATGAAACTTAACCCCACAAAGGATAGGTCAAGTCTACTTAAAATTTAGGCCTAAGAGTCACCCCCAGGAGGGCCTCTTTTGTTACTCAGATGTGGCCTCTCTCTCCAGCCAACATGATGAGCAGTCTCACCACCCTTCCCCTCTCTGTGTGGGACATGACTCCCAGGGA
>PVIY010043021.1:0-20587 GCA_004026745.1 Myrmecophaga tridactyla
TCCTTGGAACTGTAAACTAGCCACTCATTAAATTCCCCCTTTTAAAAGCCATTCCGTTTCTGGTATGTTGCATTCCGGCAGCTAGCAAAGTAGAACATATATAAATTATATTTTATCTGTTAAGTAGCATAACTCTGGTAAATATGTAGAAGTGAAACAGAACAAAACCTCTGCTATAGTTTGTTAATATAAAACAACTAATGATTTTATTTCTAAAAGTGGCTTCATTTGTGCTTATAAAAATTACATCTTAGATTGTGAGCTTTAACTGTAATCTTTAAATTCTGAATGCTTTGCTCTTTGTATAACCTAGTAGTTCCCTGAAGTTTTAAGTATCTGTGTGATACCTGAGACTCAAATTTAGTTCTCCAGCTCTGAAAGTCAGCATATGTCCACAGAGCAATTGTTAAAAAAAAAAACTGAAAAAGATCAAACTCCAATTAAAGATGTGATGAAACTGATCTGGTGAAAACTAAGGTAAGTCAATATACAAAGTGTGCTGGTTTGAAAGGATGTATGTCCCCTAGAAAAGCCATGTTTTAATCTAAATCCCATTTCATAAAGGCAGAATAATCCCCATTTAATAATGTATGTTGAAACTGTAATCAGATCATCTCCCTGGAGATGTGATTTAAACTGGATTAGGTGACAACATGCCTCCACCCATTTGGTTGGGTCTTGATAAGTTTCTGGAGTCCTATAAAAGAGGAAACATTTTGGAGAATGAAGGAGATTCAGAGAGAGCAGAATGACATAGCCAAGAGAAGCAGAGTCCACCAGCCAGTGACCTTTTGAGATGAAGAAGGAAAATGCCTTCCAGGGAGCTTCATGAGACAGGAAGCCAGGAGAAGAAGCTTATCAGATGATGCTGTGTTCCCCATGTGCCCTTCCAGATGAGAGAGAAACCCTGAACTTCATCAGCCTTCTTGAACCAAGGTATCTTTCCCTGGATGCCTTAAATTGGACATTTCTATAGACTTGTTTTAATTGGGACATTTTCTTGGCCTTAGAACTGTAAACCAGCAACTTCTTAAATTCCCCTTTTTAAGAGCCATTCCATTTCTGGTATATTGCATTCTGGCAACTAGCAAACTAGAACGCAAGGTAAAAATCATATTGTCTGTATTATAAAGCTTTAACTTTTGTGTGAGACAAAAAGAAAAATGCTTATTTTGTCCAAAATTTAAATTTTCTGTAGCATACTATCTAATTTAATATGTATAATCAGTTTATTTAAACAACCTAATTCAGTTTTATTTGATATAGAACCTAAAATAAGGAATAAAATCTTAATATTCTGTAAAAGTTAATGTTATACCATAATGCATTTCAGAGTATTTTGGGTAGAAAATAAAAAAGTATTTTCAAAGTCCCTTGAGGGACTGGGAAAAATAGAACTATTAAACTTCCCCACCTGGGGAGTTCCTGACATTTTCTTAAGCAAGAGGGGCTCCCAATTTGATAAGCCAAGTCTTCAATTTTAAGGCTTGCCCTTATGAAAATTATTTGTGTGATAGTACATTGAACCTACTTATAAGTGCCTAAGTGTCATCTCCAGAAAACCTCTGCTGTTGCTCAAATGTTTTGTCTTTCTAAATCAAATTCTGATTTTTTCCCCCTACATGGAACATAATTTTCAGGGGTGTAAACCCTGGCATCATGGAACATAACTGGCCTTGGCATTATGACCATGGGACATAAGCCCCAATGATCAGCCTGGCCCTGGCAATATGGATTAGTTGACTGATGGGGGAAAAGGAATGGAGTTTCAATTGTGAAGCGATTTCAAATTGAATCAAGAGGTAATTTTGGAGGTTACTCTTATGCAAGTTTCAGCCAGATATCGCAAACTGCCACAATATGGCAACCCCCAACTAACAATATTCCTGGAAACCCTGAAAGATATCCTGGACTCTATAAAATTTTACTTATTAACTTTGTTTCTCAGAGACTTAAAACCTCCAGATTGTTTCAATACCAGAGAAGCTCTGAAACCCAGAAATAGTGAACTTTCCAAGAATAACAACCAGTTTCATCATTTCATCCCTCTTCCACTTAATGGCAACACCCCTTTTCAGCCTTGAAGCAGTTAAAATTTGGTCATTGTCCAGATATCCCTCAAGATCGAGAGATAATTATCAAATGAGAGGGAGGAATTATAACTGAGAAATTAGGATTTTAGGAATGATTTTAAAGACTGAATCGTTATATTGATATTCCTTTTTGTCTTCTGATATATTGGAGTAGACAGAGGGAATATCTGAAATTTCTAAATTGTAATCCAGCTGCCTTGATTTCTGATTAAGATTGTATAGCCTTTACCTTCTGCCCCGCGATGGTAAAAAGCTTATGACTAACCTGAATTTGTACCTATTTATCCAGATTTTCAACTTTAGAGTCTTGTAATAACTAAAGACAGCTCCTAATGTTTCTTAATGAAGGGTCTTTGTTTAGCCCAGAACTAAGCCACCCTAAATCCAAAGTTATTTTGATAACTGAGACTGGATCTAACCCAAATGGGCCCAGCTTAGACTTTAACCTACAAGTCATCTATACCTCATTATAATACTAAAAATCATGCCCATCATCATGTTAAGGTTGCCATTTTCTTACATGCATTTGGTGAGTAAGTATGTAATCAATCTATGCATGCTCAATAATTAAATCCCCTCTAGTGGTGTAATTTGGGGATACTTTTTTCTCTAATAAAAAACTAGAATTATCAGTTCAGAGAGACAGATTTTGAATTGATAGGCCATCTGATTTCCTGCTACATGCCTAGTAATAAACTTTTTCTCTCTTTGAAACCCCGGTGTCTCAGGAATTGGTCATTTGAGCATGTCAGGCAAATTAATCCACTGCCTTTATCCAGTAACAAAGTTGTTATTCACAAGTGGTCAAGGAAGGGAAGAGCTCAAGCAGGATGAATTTCTATGACACAGGCCAAAGCTGTTGTCTACAGGTGAAAGAAATTTTGTTTTCTCCAAGGGAAGCCTCAACTCTGCAAAATCCCTTCACAGCCACACCTAGATTAGTGTTTAATTTAATAACTGTGTACTGTAGCCTAGCTAAATTTACAAATTAAAAACATTAATAAGGGTTAAATGGTGGTTGCGAGGGCCAGGAATACAAATAGCCCTCACTTTCTATTTTTGTTTAGGGTATGCTCTGTATTCAAGAATTGTCTCCTGATAGACTTGGAGAAGAAAAAAAAAATCCTAATAGTTTCTGCAAATGTGTGGAAGCTAAATGAAAGGAAAAAATGTTTTCAGGAAATAGGAAATGACTTGCCTTTAAAAAGAAAATCAGCTGCCTCTAGCAAAGTGGAATTGCGGTATTGTCCAGGATGGTAATTTGCTCTGGTAAATTTATCACCAACCTGGCAGGGGAGATAAAAGATTTTATCTCATGTACATTAGTGATGCAGCTTTGGGTGACTGTAATCCTGGAAAGGAAAGTTGCCTTCCAATAAAATTGCCTGCCCTTTGGCCTCAGAGCTTTTGATAAGAAGTTGGACAGGTGTATCAGGGCTTCTGTTTCTGTTAGCATATTATGAGAATGAATGTGGCCCTCCTTCCTGGATCTGGGGGCGCTTCTAGGGGCTATTAATTTTAGATCCATCCTTAACTTTAAAATCCATGATTGTAAGGGAATCAATCACTTAGTAACATCGAAAAAGTTGTAACAGTAACTTTTATACATAATTTGAAAACTACTTAGAATGCCGGAAATTGTAATAGTAGCCTTTAAGTGTAACCTTCAAAGCTGGAAGCAGGCTTTAATGAGAGCTCTTAGTCTCACAAAGGAGCAGTATGTAAATGTAAAGTCTGTCCCCAGACTGAAATAAGCCTTTCATCTATCTCCCTAGACTGGGAGGCACCTTTCTAGGTGTCACAAAGGACATAAATCCTAAAGGAAATCCAAAGTAACTGAAAATTTTCCAGATGTTTGTTACCTGTTGTTTTAGTTTACTAGTGCTGAATGCAATATATCAGGAATGGATTGGCTTTTACAAAAGGTATTTATTATGTTACAAATGTACAGTTTTAAGTCCATTAAAATGTTCATATTAAGGCATCAATAGGACGATACCTTCTATGAAGAAAGGCCACAGGATATAGGGTTCCTCTGTCACATGGGAAGGCACATGGCAATGTTTCCTGGTTATTCTCTCCTGGAATTTGGCTCTCTCAGCTCCTGTGAGTCCTTCTGTCTTCTGGTGTGTTTTCTTTCTCTCTCTAAACATCTCTGAGCTCTGGGCATTCTGTGTCCTCTCATAAAAGACTCCAGTAAAACTCACCTTGAATGGGTTGGGTTACATCTCCATGGAAACAACCTAAGCAAAAAGTTGCTATGTACCCAATGCTAGGTCTGCACCCACAAAAATGAGTTAAAAGAACATGGCTTTCCTGGGGGTACATAACAGTTTCAAACCAGCATGTCCTTAACTAGCTGATTTTCTCTCTTTGTATCTGATGGTATAAAAGCTAATTGAACAATCACTTCTGGCAGGTTGATAGAATACTCCCCAGCCCTACCACCAGCTTAAATAACCCCCTTCCTTCCTCAGCCCCAATCAGTGTGAATATTGTTGGCCACTGTGTTGGAATCTGTTGTGTACCCCAGAAAAGTCATGTTCTTTAATTCTCATTCAATATTCTGGGTGGGACCTTTTTAATTGTTTCCATGTGGATGTGATCCACCCAATTGTGGGTGGTAACTGTTGATTAGGTAGTTTCTATGGAGATGTGTTTCTACCCATTCAGTGTGGGGTTGCTTACTGGAGACCTTTAAGAGGGAGCTATTTTGGAAAAAGCTCAAAGCTGTGAGACCCCACACAGCCAGAGATCTTTGGAGATGCTGAAGGAGAACACCCCAGGGAATCCTTATGAAATGAGAAACAGTAGAGAAACCTAGCAGATGTTGCCATGTACCTTTTCCACTGACAGAGGTGTTCTGGACCCATTCAACCTTTCTTGAATCAAGGTATCTATAGATGCCATAGTTTGGACATTTTCATGTCCTTAGAACCATAAACTTGCAGTTTAAAAAATTCCCCTTTTTAAAAGCTATCCCATTTCTGGTATATTGCACTCTAGCAGCTTACAAACTAAAATACATTTTGGTACCTGAAGAAGTGGGATGCTGCTGCAATTTGCAAATACCAAACATGTTGAAACAGTTTTCTAAATGGATAAGGGGAAGATTCTGGAAGACTTGTGAGAACTTGATAGAGAAGGCCTGGACTGCTTTGAAGAGACTGTTAGTAGAAATGTGGACTCTAAAGATACTCCTGATAAGGCCTTAGACAGAGACGATGCATGTGTTATTGCAAACTGGAAGTTAGGCAATTCTTGTTTTAAAGTGGCAACGTATCTAGCAAAATTCACTGCTGGTTTTGGATGGAAGGCAGATTTTAAAAGCTACTAACTTGGATCTTTAGCAGAAGAGATTTCCAAATTAAATGTGGAAAGTAAGGCCTAGTTTCTCCTTGCAAGTTATATTGAATTGTGACAGGAAAAAGATAAGTTGAGAACTGGACTCCTGAGTAGAAAGAAACTAGAAATTGATGTTCTGGAAAATTCTAGGCTTCCAGAAGGTGAGACCCCCAAATAATAGTGCCCTATGTGAGAATTTAACCAAACATGGAACCAGTCAGCCATTTCAGAAAAAGCCAGGATTGGAGATTGAGTTATCCAGGAAGGATTTGTGAAAAATGTCTTATTATCTGATAGTTATGATCCCTGTATATTACATAGAAAGCCAACAAGAGCATTGCAGGATCAGTATAAATGGAACCACTGCCAGTCTGGACTAAAAGGGATAGAAAAGGGACAAATTGAAGGAAAAATAACTTCAAAGGCAGAACCATGGAAGTTAAGTCTGAAACCAAGAAACCTCAGGCCAGGAAGGCAGACCCACCTAAGCACTTGGAGAGGTTAAGTTTGCCCCGAGGGCAGATGGCAGGAGTTTCAGTGCCCCAGGCCTTGAAGAGGGTGGAGCACATTCTTTGGGAAAGCCTGGCTGCCACCACATTGTTCTGGAGGGGTTGAGCATGTGCCTCAGAGAAGGCAGAGAGCCCAGGTATTGTCCTGATGCTTGGAGAGGGTGGAACTGAGAGAAAGGTGGTCTCCCCAGTGTGCTTCAAGGTTGCAACTCTCACCCCAGCATTTGGAGAGAACAGGGCTGCTGCATAAGCCCTAGGAAAGGGTGGGACTGCTGCGTTCTAAATAAATGTCTCTCAGACTTTGAAATCTAATAGTTTGCCCTGCAGGTTTTAGGAATAGTTTGGATCCAGTGACCCCTGTGTTCCTTCCAATTTCTCCCTATGGAAATGTGAATATGGATCCTATGACTGTTCCTCCTTTGTAGGTTGGCAGCAAATAACTTGTTCTAAGTTTAGAGGTCCAGAGCCAGAGGAGGACAGACCATGACTGTAGCTGATTTTTATGAGAATTTGCACTGGATCTGACTTTGTACTGTATTTGTATTGTTACTGAAATGGTTTAAGGCTTTCTAATATTGTAATGGAATAAATATATTTTATATATAGAAAGAACATGTTTTCTGGGGGTCCAAAGTGTGGAATGTGCCAGTTTAAATCTTTTGTGTACCCAAGAAAAGCTATGTCCTTTAATCCCCATTCAGTATTGCTGGGTGGGATCTTTTTGATTGTTTCCATGGAAATGTAGCCCCCCCCCCCCAGTTGTGGGTGGTAACTTTTAATTAGGTGGTTTCCATGGAGATGTGTCTTCACCTGTTCATGGTGGGGCTGCTTCCCAGAACCTGTTAAGAGGGAACCATTTGGAAAAATCTCAGAGCCAAGTGAGCCCATACAACCAGAAATCTTTGGAGATGCAGAAGGAGAACACCCCCGGGGAATCCTTAGGAAATGAGAAGCCAGGAGAGAAAGTTAGCAGACATTGCCGTGTGCCTTTCCAGCTGACAGAGGTGTTCTGGACCCATAGGCCTTTCTCAAATCAAGGTATTTTTCCCAAGATGCTTTAATTTAGACATTTTCATGGCCTAAAGAACTATAAATTTGCAACTTAATAAATTCTCCTTTTAAAAAGCCATTCTCTTTCTGGAATATTGCATTCTGAAAGCTTACAAACTAAAACAGCCATGTAAGGCAATGAAACCAGAATTAGGGGTGCCCCTTCTACAAAGTCTTAAAAATTTGGAGCACAACTTAATTTCCATTTCTGAAAACAAGAAACTAATGTGACATTCATGCTGACAAGACTCTGTAATTGCATTTTAGGTAAGAGTCCACCACAAAGGCCTACCACCAGCTGAGTGGTTAGGAGATACATGCTATTTTCAAAAGATATAAAGTTTGACACCCACTAGACTGGCCAGTCTCAAAAAAACAGGATACAACAGGTATTGGAGAGGATGTGGGGCAATAGCAGCACTTACTCATTGCCAGTGTGAATACAGAATGGTGTACCCAGTGTGGGAGACGCTATGGCAGTTCTTTGGGAAGCTAAATATAGAATTACCATATGATCTGGCAATCCTGCTACTAGGTATATACTCAGAAGAACTGAAAGCAGTGACATTACTAGACAAAGGTTGTAGATTCTTCCCAGATGCACTCAATGACCAGTTGCTGAGACACAGGGTTTTAAAGAAAGAAAGAGTTATTGCTAGGCATGAAGCAGGAGATCTGATGACCTATCTGCCTAAAAGTCTGTCTCCTGAACTGCAGTAATTCTGAGAGTTTTAAAGCATAAAAAAATGGCAGGTTTTAGGATAATGAGCACAGTGGTTCCAGATGATGCAATCAGGTGATTTAATTATTAAGCATGTACAGATTGATTACATGCTTAGTCACAGAATGTATCTAAGAAAATGGTGGCCTTGATATGATGATGGGTATGATTTTTAGCATTATATTCAGGTATAGATGACTTGTAGGTTAAAGTCTAAGGTACTGCACATGTCAGGTAGGTCTATTTTGCTTAGAAGCAGCTTTGGTTATCAAGATAATTTTGGATTTGGGGTAGATTAGTTCTGGGCTGACCCAAGACTCTTCATTAATAAGCATTAAGGGTTGTCTTTAGTGATCACAAGACACTAAAATACAACTAATGCATTGTATTAAAATGCAAAATTAAGAATACAACTAATGCAAACTATGGACTATAATTAACAATAACATTGTAATATTCTTGCATCAGTTGTAACAAAGATACTATACCAATACTAAGTTAAAAAAACAGACAATCACCATCAGAAATTAAGGCAGGTGGATTATAATTCAAACATTTCAGATATTCCCTCTGTCTACTCTAATATACCAGAAAGAAAAATCATATCTATATAATGATTCAGCAACCATAATCATCCTTTAAATCCTGATTTCTTGGTATAGAGATAAGAACAGACATTTGGGCACTGATATTCATGGCAGCATTATTGACAGTTGCCAAAAGATGTAAGCATCCCAAGTGTCTATCAACTGATGAGTGGATAAATACAATGTAGTATATGTATACAATGGAATATTATGCAGCTGCAAGAAGGAATGAAGTTCTGATGCATGCGACAACATGGATGAACCTTGAGGATATTATGCTGAGTGAAATAAACCAGACAAAAGGACAAATATTGTATGGTCTCGCCAATATGAACTAAATATAAGGAATAAACTTCTGGAGCTAAAATCTAGAGTATAGGTTACTGGAGCTAGAAAAAGAGAATGGAGAGCTGATGCTTAATTTGTAGAGATGTTTTAATAAGGTTGATTATAAATGTTTGGAAAGGGGTAGAGGTGACGTAGCACATTAGTGTAAGATTAACTAGCAGTGCTGAATTATGGGTGTGGTTATGGTTGAAAGGGGAAGTTTAGGGTCATATATGTCACTAGAAGGAAAGTTAGAGGATAAAACATAGGACTGTATAACATAGTGAACCCTGTAATGGACAATGACTGTGGTTAACTGTACAAATATAAAAACATCCTTTCATGAACAAATGTATATCACTATTAGAAGATGTTAATAATGGCAGAATATGGGGAAAAATACAACCAATGCAAACTATGGACTATAATTAACAGTAACATTGTAATATTATTGCATCAGTTGTAACAAAAGGTACTATAATAATGCTAAGTCTTAATAATCAGGTAGTATATGGTATATGAGATTTCTTTTTGAGTAATGAGAAGGGTCTCAAATTGATTGTGGTGATGAATGCACAATTCTGTGATCATACTGAGAGCCGATAATTGTATACCTTGGATGGCTTGGATGGTGTGTGACTAAAACTATTTTTTTAAAAGAAAGACCACAAAAAACTCCATTTTTATAAAATAGAGGAAAACTACTGGAGAAGGGTGGAGTCCAAATGAAAACCCTGAATTACAGCACACATAGGGGAAAATAATGCAGCAGGGTTAGAGAAATGAAAAAGTAGCACTGCTATATTTGCTTTTTAAAGTCTTTTTCTTCTTATCAATTCCAAACATTAGAGCCTCCTAGCACCACTTCAGAGTCCTCTGGGAACCTGTTATGGATTCAATCATGTCCCCTGTTGGGGAAATAAAATTAAAAACAAAATCTTCTTCCAGCCCTGAAAACCTCTCCACCAAGGTAACAGAAAATGAAAAACCATTTTATTATTGAATAAACTTTAAACCAGAAAGTGATGCATCACAGGCAATCCACTAAAGAGCTTGCAAGGACAGAAAGAAAATCTCACTCTTTTATACAGTCATGCAGCTACAACCCATCATATACATGTGCTCAAGGTAAAAGAGAAGTCAGCCTCAAGTAGCATAGTACATCTTAAATTTACCTGTTAATTAGGGTGGTTTTTGTGTTTGTTAATTGCCTCTATCCAAAGGAATAATAAAATTTCTCATATCTCTATGATAGGTGGATAGTTTCATTTTGGAGCCAGACACCCAAGCTAAACTCCCATAGAAGTGGGGAACAAGGGTGCTAATTTCCTTGAAGTTTGCATACTGAAAGATGGATCCTAGGTCATTAAGAAAGACATCCCTGGATCATAAAGCTAGGAAAAACCTTTTATAGCTTTTAGAAAGATTTATTTATATCTCAAAGGGACAAGGGAAGGATTTACAAGTTTTCTAAAGAATGCTCTCAAAAGAGGGAAGGTGTCTACTTTCCTTTTTTAGCACCAGGAAAAATTATATATACATATATATTTCAATTTATTTTTACTCGTATACACACACACAAAGATGCGTTTGACTCCTAATTTCCAGTCCTGTGGATATAAACCCCTTTCTAAATAGGATCTTCAGAGATGGTATTAGTTAAGGTGAAGCCTAACTGACTCATCCAATATGACCAGCGTCCTTATAAACAAAGGAAATTGAGGACAGACAGGAGCAGAAAGGAGGAGACACAAGGAGACAAATGTTTGGATTTGTTTGAGTTATTAGATTGCCAACAATCAATTCAAAGGCCAGCGACTTTGCCTGCAGGCACCCTGATTCTGGGTTTCTAGCCTCCCAAATGGTGAGACAATAAATTCCAGCTGTTTAAGACAGCCAGTCTATAGTCCTCTGTCACAGGAGCCTTGGCAAACTAATACCTTAAAGGTCTTCCCCAAGGCTTCCCTCCCATGTTTCTGGTCTGCCATATATCCTTTCTCACCCCACTTTCTTCTCTTAAAATTGCTCTCTCCTGTGAATGATGCATTATTTTAAATTCTTCGACTCCTGGGAGATCTTCTGCTAAAAATATTAGTGCTGATTGTGAAATCAACTCACTGGCAGTAGATCATATAATAAAGTACCAAGTTTTGCCTGATTTGATTTGGAAATCTGTTTTGTTTCCCTTTCTTTCCTTCAGAGGAAGGATAGATGCAGATACTTTCCTTCATTTCTTGGAATTGTTTGAAATGAAGCCCTCCTCTACTGCCAGGAAAAAGAGAACTATTTTTGGTAGCAAATGATGGAGCTTGACAGGCCATCAAATTCCATTGAAAAAGAACAAGAGAGAGGGAAGGGTATAAGAAGAGAGAGAACATGTATTTGGGAGAAGTTCCCCACTCAGGTTCATAACCAGCTGAGGGTTAAGATAATGGAGCAGTGAGGTCAAATACCATCTTTATTATGAATTCAGTTTACCTTTGAGAATGTGTTACATCTGTAGAGAAATGGGCATCTTGATCCTGAAACCTAGAAACAGACATATTCACCTTCTATTTTAGTTTCCTTAGTTGCACAAGCAAATACTAACACAATGGTTCAGCTTAAACAATGGGAATTTATTAGCTGATGATCTTGAGAATAAAATAAAGTCCAAATCAAGGTATCATCAAGGACATGCTTTCTCCCCAAAAACTAGCATTCTGGGGCTGACCGTCAGTGATCGTTGGTTCTTGGCTATTCTGTGACATGGAAATGTATATGGTGGCTTCTCTTGGTTTCTTCATTCTCTCCCTGGTCTGTTGAATTTCAACTTCTTGCTTCTGTGGCTTTCTTTTTCTATCTGAATTTCATTTAAAGGACCCCATTGATAGGATTAAGGCCCATTGTGATTGAAGTGTATCACAACTTAACTGAAATGACCTCATCAAAAAGTCCTACTTAAGGGTGCACAGGTGATTCAGTGGTAGAATGCTCACCTTTCATGCCAGAGATCCGGGTTTGATTCCTGAACCATGCACCCCGCCCTTCCCCCCCAAAAAGTCCTGCTTACAATGGGTTCACATTCACAGGAATGGATTATGTTTCAGAACATTTTTTTGGGGGTGCATACAGCTCCAACCCCCACACACTCCCAGTCACAGGCTATGCTGGATCAGGGCAGGCATTCCCTTAGGGGTGCTGTTTCTATAAGAATTTCAGCATGGGAAAACAGAGGGCCTATTCTCCATGGGCAACTCTTTCTAAAAGGCAGGGATCAGGAAGAAACTGAGCAGCACATATCAATTTCTTATTCCACTAGAAAAGAATGGAATTGGGAGGAATTCCCCTGGATTGAAAAGGGAAGAGACTGGTGGTTGCTGGAGTGAAAGGGATTATATGACTGGTTCCTGGCAGCAGTTGGTAAAGATGATAAGAACTGAGGAATGACTGTATGTGTGCATCTAGGGAAGCAAGACCCCAGGATCTTAACTTGCTAACACTGCTAAAGATTAATGCAGCCAAAACATGGCTCAGAAGCCATAGAATGACTGAGGGTGTATTTACCATCAGTTTGTCAGAGTGGTGAATGGGGCTCAGAGTTGAAGTAAACTTATTTGTAAAAAACTGAGGCTTTGGGATATCATATTTCATGATCTCTAAGATGCCACCATCTCTAAAATGTTACATCTTTTATGTTCTACTAAGAAGGCAATGTTGGTATTAAATTGTTATATAATGCTATTCTATCTCTTAAAGTTTTTATTTTATACTCATGAAAAATATTTTCTAGATTTCATTTGGCATAGAAGTCTGTCATTTGGATAAATAAAAAGGAAAAAATAAGCAAAATAAATTGTTAACATATTTAAAGTCCTGCTCTTCTGAATTCCTTTTCAATTCAGAGTTGTCAAGTTTCATTACAGGATCTTCCTCTATGCCATGAAAGTATTAGTGATGCAGCATTTATTAGAAGTGTATTTCCTCATTGTCTTAAGATTCTCTTCCAAACTGTTGACACACATTCTGAAAGTTTTGATACCAGTCTTTCTTAATCTTCCCAGGTGTCAACTGAAGGTTTCCAGACAAAAGAAGGACTCATTTTTCTCCCCCCCAGATGTTTGTTGATAAGTATCAAGGGGTGACAGTTGTCCAACCATGCCCCCAGAATGCCAACTGAATTTCTCCTGAGCAGAAAATGGCAACTCCATCATAACTACCACATGAATGACAGTAATTATGGGATAGCTTTGCTTGCAAGAAGCATCACAGTTTCAGAGATGTTAAGATGTAAATTCAGAAATGTTCCCTCTAAAATAAATGACAGCATTTTTTTTGGTACACTCAACTTTCATTCCCATTATTTTTATAATTGGGAGGTAGCTTGTAGGTCAATTTCCAACATTTTAAAAAATTGTAAGATCAAAACTCAGTAATGTTTTGTAATTCTCCCAGGGCCACACAATCTTGAAGGTTTTAATAGAATGCTTCCTAGAAGTTTGATGACTTTATCTTTAGAAATGAATTTCTCACTATGGACTTTTAGGCAGTGGGACTCATGATTGGTGACTGGAGGCCCTTTCTGTTACACCACAAATCATATAAAATAAAATCATATAAAAAAGGTAATCACCTACTTGCTGTGCCTCAATAAGGCCTGTTTTCTGGATCTTTACAAAGAAACATCAAACTAATTCAGGAACAGAAAAATAAAATGCATTCATTTCAATTTCTGATGTCTCTCAGGGTTCTTTCTTGATTAATCCAGTGTTAAATGTTTAATTGACGCATAGGTCAATGGAATTCTACTGCAGTGTATGGTCTTGAATAAGTCACTTAATTGCTCTGAGTATTGGGTGGCTTATAAAATGGACAGGTTACGTTAGGTCATCTTTCAGTGCTACAGTTCTATGATGATCATCTCTCTCATCATGGATGAAAATATGACATCTGTGGGAAATGAGATCTAAGTTTGATAGTTTGTCTTTGCTGGGGAAATGCAAAACCAACAACAACTCTGACAGAGTGATTAGCGCCCTTGAGAGATGATTTATGCACAAGCAAAGGACTGTAAATTACTATAAACAATTATTGCTATTATCTCCAAGTGGTATCCTCAAAGAGCCCTTGCTCTTATGTGAGATTTGAACCACTTCAGTGGTATTTATAATTCCCTGTCAAATCATACCTAACCATGATACAAAGTTCAGAGGCTCAAAAATTACCTTTCAGGCTTAGAAGGGAATTTGTAGCAAATCCACAAGTTAAAGAGATGCCTAATGCAGGAGTGTGTATTTCTAAGAAAAGCCATCCCTGTGAGGGATACTGACTCTGAACTTCACAGAAGTGATGAGAGGCTTGGAGCCTATCTATGACAAATCTACCCATAACTCAGATACTTGGTCCTGCTTTTTTCCTTTTTCTCACTGTGGTTGTTTGTGGTCTCCATCCAGTTCTCTCCCCAGGCTCCTCTTATACATATATTTCTCCAGACTTTCTCCTGCCCTGCTGTATTTGAGGCAAACTTACAGCAATCTTTCCTTGTCACTTGTTTACATTGCTGGGGGCTATGGGAAAACACATATGGATTGACAGAAGTAACAAATCACTTAGAAGGAATCTCAAAATATACTAAGGTGACTGCCCTGCATTCTCTGAAATGTAAACAGGGCTATATATGTAACAGAACATATATGTTCTGATAGTCTCCTTTCCGGACTCCTTTTCCAGATGTTCCCTGCTTTCTAAGTTAGTGTTCCCTACCAGTCCTGTCTATGTTGGGTAAGATCCCATTCTGTTCCTGTTGGGCCCTGGACTCCACTGATCCTGCCTTTGTGTTTTTCTTTCTGGAATTCAAAGATCCTGTTTTAGTTTGCTAAAGCTGATGACATGCTATGTGCCAGAAATAGGTGGACTTTAAAATGGGGCTTTATTAACTTACAAGTTTATAGTTCTAAGGCCCTGAAAAATGTTCAAATTAAGGCATCAATAGTGTAATACCTTCTCCCTGAAGACCAGCAACTGGTGATGCTCAATTCTTCTGTCTCATGGCCAGGCATGTGGCATATCTACTGGTCTTTCCCTTCACTGCTGGGTTTGTTGCTTCTGGCTTCTGGCTCCAGTGGCTTCCTCTCTGAGCTTCTGTGTGTGAGAAGTTTCTCTCCCAGCTTCTCTGACTCTCTTAGTCTCTCTGGGGCTATTTTCTGTGTCTTCTTTCTATCTTTTATCCTCTTAAACAACTGTATTAAGAGGATTAAGACCCACCTTGAATGAGGTGGATCACATCTCAATTAAAATAACCTAATCAAAAGGTCCCACCTATAATAGGTCTGCACCCACAAGAATGGGTTCAATTTAAGAACATGTTATTTTCTGGGTACATACAGCTTCAAACTGTCACAGATCCCTTCACTAAGCTCTAGGCTAATTTTTAATGACCTCAAGTACAAACAGAATGTGTACAGATGAAGTGATCTTTATAATAATATCATGTTTGTATTTATTTTTGTGTTATCATTTACTCTGCTAGCTTGTTTTTAGAGGATACCAGTTCCTTCTTACTGTACCCTAGCTCCATTCTTTGCTCAAGTCAAAACTTTTCTACAGCCCATCCGAACTCCAAATGAGAGGTTCAATGTAGTGGTGCTTTGGTAAATGTCTAACAATGTACCCTTAGAAGAAGAGGAGGCATTTGCCAGTTTCCATGATGTAAATACTCCCATCATGCCTTATTTAAAACTACAAACATGCTGCTAGTTAACTTGGAGTTGGGAAGAGATGTACATGACTGACTATACTACCCAATTCCAGCACCCCATTGCTTCTCTCTCTAGTTTACTGAATAGAGCTGTGTGGCAACTGTATGAAGAAAGCAACTTCATTCTTTCTCACCATTTCTCCTTTAGAAAAACATTGTCAAATTTTTGTTCCTTACCCTGGAAGAAATCCAAGGCAGATCCCAAAACTTCTCTGGTGGCTTTTTAGTATTAAAATATCCTCTTCTGTTGAATGCAATTGTTCATTCTAGCTGAAACTTCTCTATCCTAGTTTGGACTTGCTCCAGTCTGTAAACCTGCTGTGGAAAAGAGGCTTATGAGCAAGTTTCATCACTATTTCCTTAGTCTGCTCTTTTACTCCCCTCTCTCGTGCCATGCTTCTTCTGTTATTAGGGTAGAGTGTTGATAAGTGGGGAGAAAAGGTCATATGCCACTTGTACAGTTGGCATGGGTAGAAGTGACAATGCCCTAGCAGCTTCTTTCTTTTGATATTTTCATGGCTTCCTTGGAGATTTCCCTTGAGGATCTACCACTGCAGTTTTCTGACAAGGAAATGCCTCTTCCAGCTGGCTGCTTACTATTTCCTGCTCAGATCCTTGATTCTGGCTGCCCATATCCAGCTTTTTTGTTCCTTTCTGTCCTTTTCACCTCTAGACAAACATGATGCTGCCTTATAGCTCTGCTTGCTGGCAGGCTGATACAGCCACTGTCTCACTTTTAGACTTTCTATTTGCAAGTCCAGTGGCCATCCTTAAAGTTTAAGGTTTCTGTGTCCTCTTTAAAGCCATCTTACCTTGACTTGGCTTAAGGAGAGTGGGAGACAACCCTTTCTGTTCCTCCAAGGGCAGGAGAAAAGATGAGCCACAGTCTGCTGATAACTCTCTCTTTGAAGCATCCTCAGTCTCCAATCTCCTCAAACTCCTTTGAATCCTTAGCTTTTTCTTGTATACTCTGGCAAGGGGTGACTGCCAAAAGCTGTTGGTGCTGGTTTTGCCCACTGCTTGGCAAATCTTACAAAGATATTACTTTACATTTATAAAGGAATGTTCTTAGTTTAGGGTCTGAGATGAAAATGTAGGAGAGAAAGGATTATATTTTAATATCCTATTACATAGCCTTTCCTGAACTCCTCTTAATTAGGTTTCTATTCTCCAAATTCTTCCAATTAGCTGGACTAATGCCCTTCTATGACCTTTTGTATCTTTACAATTATTTTCTAGTGACACTCCTCTGCAACCCTTCAACCCTTTAACAAATGGGCTGTTTTCTGGTTTATCTAAAAATGTTAACTTTTTTTTTCTTTTTTGGTCATTTTGGTCTACACCCTGAGGTGGTCTGAGTATTTTCTTCTTTTTATAATAACTTAGATCTGAAATCAAGATTATTAAAACCAATTTTGACACAATGTGTTATATTACTGACAAATTGTATGTGCACTTTGGTTCACATTAAATTAAGGCAGGAGTATTTTTTTTTCAGTCTCCCATCCGTTACAGATTTTCATAATCTAACATATGGCAATGATATAAACAAGTTAGAATCAATTCAATTGAAGTACTTAAGGAAGTCTTGGAACTGTAATTTATTAATTATTTATTTATTTTGCATGCGCAGGCACCGGGAATTGAACCCAGATCTCTGGCATGGCAGGCGAGAACTCTGTCTGCTGAGCCACTGTAGCCTGCCCTGTAATTTTGATTTTAAAACAATTCATTTATAGTTCCAATGAATGGCATTTTACATGTAATACTGTAAATAGACTTCATTTTCAGCAATCTTCACATGGAACATGTGAACCTTCTTTCTCTTGTAAAGAATCTTTTGGTTTATAACAGGATACTGCACACTTTGAGGAGATTTAACATTGTTTTTCTTTGATATAACTTACTTTATAAGACATTAAATTGTAACCTCAGTACTATATGTTTAGTAATCCAAAATGTTGGATAATAGACTGAAATATTTAATGCACATAGCAGTTTATAAATATATGACTGATGAAGCAAGTGTAGCAACTTTAAACATCCTGGTATTATATTATATTAATGTTATATTATGTGTCAATTTACATACTATATGTGATTATATTAAAATGCACTATATTATTAAAAACTTTAAATGAATTCAAATGGAAAACTATTTAATTTTACAAGGGGAAATAAGGAGAGTGGCATATTAAATCATGTTCCCCACAAAGTTTCAGTCCTAATTGCTGGTCCTGTGGAGGTGGATATATTTGTAAATGGGATCTTCAAAGGTCATTAAGATGAGCAACTTAATTAATCCAATATGACTGAAGCCCTTATAAACAAAGGAATTTGGGACTAAGGAGCAGAAGTTGCAGGAGGAGACTGAAAGAGGTAGATCACCATGGGACAGAGGCAGAGTATTGCCAGCAAGCCAACACGAGAGCACAATGGACTGCAGAGAAAGCAGGGCCTTCTGATACCTTGAGTTTGAACTTCTAGTCTCCAAATGGTGAGCAAACAAATTCCTGTTGTTTTAGTCAACCAGTCTGTGATACTTTATTATAGTAACCCTGGCAAGCTCAGACAATGAGGCTGAACATAGCTAAACATAAAAACATTTTATTAGATTTTCTTGGTAGCCTATTTGGTGATTTGAAGTTATATGTATCCCAGAAAACCATGTTCTTAAATCTAATCAATTCCTGTGGGTGTGAACCCATCGTAAATAGGACACTTTGATGAGGTTACTTCAGTTAAGGTGTGGTCCAGCCTAGTCAAGATGGATTTTAATCCTATTACTGTCCTTTATAGTACAATGAAATTCAGACAGAGAGAAAGCCACAGAAGGAGCAGCGAGAAGGTGAAATTTAACGCAACCCAGAAGAGAAGGGAGAGACCAGGAGATGCTGCAATGTGCCCTACCATGTGACGAGTTAAGGACCAAGGATCACCAGCAGCCAGCCCCAGAATTCCATAGTCTTAGAGAAGAAAGTATCTCCTTGGTGATGCCTCAATTTGGACTTTTCCCCAGCCCCAAATCATGAACAAATAAATTCCATTGTTTAACTCTGCCCATTTCACTGCATTTACTTGAGTAGTCAAGGAAACTAAAATACTCTATAACCAGTTAGATTATACAGTATACTAAAACAGAAATTTCATGACTTTGAATAACACAAATCTAAAATTATTAGAAACAATCTGGGCAATATCTGTGCAGGACCCATAAAGGAAACCATAAAAGATTACTAAATTACCTAAAATAAGACTTTAATGAACAAAAGACATAATATTTTATTGGTTTGTAGAATTAAATATTATCAAATTATTAATTTGTCTCCAACAATTTAAAGTTTTAATGCACTCATTCAAAAATAATGATGTTATGTTTTGGGAGAAACTTTGTAAAAATTAATATAATTTTGCAAAAATAACAAAAGTTCCTTCTTTTAAAAACAGATTATTAATGACTGATGATATCCTTTACCATATATTAGAAGCATTATAAACCTACCATGTTTTAAATAGTGTGAGTCTGGAATAGGTCAATCAATAAGAACCAGATAGCTCAGATGAACTTCCTGATATAAACGTTAACATATGGTAAAAGAGGAATGATAGACAAATGGTTAAAGGAAGAGCATTTACTTACATAACGAGTGGTTAAGAGACAGCTGGTTGTCAGTTTACATACCCACACACACATATATTCCTGTATCTTCATCTCATCCTATATACCAAAAATAAATTCTATATGAATAAAAGATATGAATGTAAAAGTTGGATCATTTAAAAATTTTAGAAGAAGTGATCAAATCTCTGGATAGTGGAAAACATCCTACACTTAAAAAATAATGTTACATCATTCTACAAAGCCAACATCACCCTCATACCAAAGCCAGACAAAGATACTACAAAAAAAGAAAACTACAGACCAATCTGTCTAATAAATATAGATGCAAAAATCCTCAACAAACTTCTAGCAAATAGAATCCAGCAAAACACATTAAAAGAATTATACACCATGACCAAGTAGGATTCATCCCAGGTATGCAAGGATGATTCAACATAAGAAAATCAATTAATGTAATGCACCATATCAACAAATCAAAGCAGAAAAACCACATGATCATCTCGATTGATGCAGAAAAGGCATCTGACAAAATTCAACATCCTTTCCTGTTTAAAACACTTCAAAGGATAGGAATAGAAGGGAACTTCCTCAAAATGGTAAAGGGAATATATGAAAAACCCACAGCTAATATCATCCTCAAAGGGAAAAACTGAAAACTTTCCCCCTAAGATCAGGAACAAGACAAGGATGTCCACTATCACCACTGTTATTCAACATTGTGTTGGAAGTTCTAGCCAGAGCAATTAGACAAGAAAAAGAAATACAAGGCATCAAAATTGGAAAGGAAGAAGTAAAATTCTCACTGTTTGCAGATGATATGATACTATATGTTGAAAACTCTGAAAAATCCACAGCAAAACTACTGGAGCTAATAAATGAGTACAGCAAAGTGTCAGGTTACAAGATCAACACTCAAAAATCTGTAGTGTTTCTATACACTATTAATGAACAATCTGAGGGGGAAATCAAGAAAAGAGTCCCATTTACAGTTGCATCCAAAAGAACAAAATACTTAGGCATAAATTTAACTAAAGAGACAAAAGACCTAAACAAAGAAAGCTATGAGAAATTATTAAAAGAAATCACAGAAGACCTAAATAGATGGAAGTGCATACCGTGTTCATGGATTGGAAAACTAAATATAGTTAAGATGCCAATTCTTCCTAAATTGATTTACAGATTCAATGCAATACCAATAAAAATCCCAACAACTTACCTTTCAGAAATAGAAAAACCAATAACCAAATTCATCTGGAAGGGCAGGGTGCCCTGAATAGCTAAAAGTATCCTCAGAAAGAAAAAACAAAGCTGGAGGTCTCATACTACCTGACTTTAAGGCATATTATGAAGCTACAGTGGTCAAAACATCATGGCACTGGCATAAAGATAGATATACTGACCAATGGAATAAAACAGAGTGTTCAAATATAGACCCTCTCATCTCTGGACAATTGATCTTTGATAAGACAGTCAAGCCAACTCACCTGGGACAGAACATTCTCTTCAATAAATGGTGCCTAGAGAACTGGATATCCACATGCAAAAGAATGAAAGAGGACCCATATCTCACACCGTATACAAAAATTAACTCAAAATG